>BBSZ01014568.1:0-15481 GCA_000981365.1 Subanguina moxae
AAAAGGGTCGGAAAATAGCTTTCTTGTGGGGAATTATTTTTATAAAATGCTTATGCATGTCCTAAAAAATTCGGTATCCGTACGGATTCCGGTTTTTTGCCACCACCGGATCAGGAATCCGATTCTTTTCCAGAAATCCTGTCCAGAATCCCTCCGGCACTTCCATCCTCCAGCACTACGAGAAAGCGACTAGGAAACAATGAAATATCGTTGACAAAACATAAAAATTTAAACTTTTAAACAAGAATATTTTGCCTCTTTATATTCAATCTTGGCAATTTCTTGACTGAAATTGCCAAGATTGCCAATCTTGGCCAAAATTGGCCCAATTTTAAAGTCAATCTTGGCGCCAATATTGGCAATGCTCAACCCTAGTGTATACGGACTCTGAAAGCAAAGTGGCTTAGTTGTAGAGATATGACTAAAGTCAGCCGCAAAATCTGCCTAGTTTCCTCCTATTTGTAAAAAATTTAAAGACAGTACGGGTTTGCCAGGTAGAAGTTCAAAGCCATATCGAGGTGGCCAGTCTCCTAATATACTTAGTGTCCGTTCTTTCATGTGTTCCAATTAAAGACAAAAATGAGACGAACCAGTCCCGGTCTACGTCAAATTTACGCGGTCATTTACAAAAAAAGCTCACAGGGTTCCGTAGCATTGCTTTTTGGTGTAGGAAGCTCACCTTTTGTTGCTTACAGATCATCAACAGCTTCTCGAACAAAAACACATATCTTTGCTTTGCCCTTAATCCTTCTTCAAAATTAGAAAGCTTGACTACTCCATCCTCTAACAAACGTCCATAGTCAGAGAAAGGGGCAGGTAGACTGCCATCCATCATAACAACACTGTTGTGCAGTCTGTGAATCACCTCTATCGCTTCGTGGTCTCGTTTCATTTCATTTACATAGTTGTTAATGTCGTTCATTGCCTGCAAAAATAAGAGCAACTTTAGCATAAAGTCACAAAGACTCACCTCAAGAGCATTGTCCAGCTTAGAATGTTCTGCTATATCTGTGGTATTCTTCATCAGAATCTAAATTAAGGTTCAAGTCTGATCAGTGTTTTACAAACCCCATGCCAATTTCATATTGATGACCTCTGTCTAGAATAAGGCTGTCGGCTCGACGTGTCGATTTTAACTTTTTAAAGTTAAAATTTTTTGACATTTAGCTCAATCTAACTCCTCAGAATTTTCGACGAATAAACAATTTTAGTATGGAAGTAGGTCTGAATTTTACATTAAATTTCTGATCTAGCGTTGCAAAAAAAGAGAAGTCGAACTTTTTCATCTTTGTCTTTTTTATTTCTTTTTTAGCGGATTAGATATGCTTAGGAGGGGCCAAAACAACAAGTGGGACCAAACACACAAATGTACTGTACTGTTCACTAGAGGCGAAACTTTACTTTGATCAGGACCCGTATTCAAAACAGGTCCAGATGAAAAGAGATTTTCACTTTGAAACCTTTTTCGGATTCTCAAATCTAAAAGTTTCAGTGTCAGACGATTATTGTGTGTAAACATTCACACTCAACTTTTAATTCTAGACAAAGAAGATCAACTTCAGAATGGGCGTAGGATCTGTAAACGATTTATTACTTGTGATTTTAAATTTAATTTTGATGTGTTGAAACACCCCCAGCTTTTAAGCAAATCTTCTTTTCACCTTTAATAAAAGAGAATACTTCAGAAGCCTTTGCATCGGTACTACCAGCAAGTCTTGCAGTTTGAATTGTCGTTTGTTAGTTACATTGCTCATGTCCTAAACAATACAGTTAAGTTCTGTAGAAAATATCTATTTAAAGGGGCATGGTAACCTATGGAAAACTTTTTTTTTTCAAAAAAAAAAAAAGGCGCGAACCAGCTAATTTTTGTTTAAATAACTTTTTTGGCGCTTTTCCGTTTTTGTGTGCGTATACGGCACCAAAATTTTCCTCTTTATTTTTTGTCGGCTGAATTGCTAGTTATGGTTTATATGTCTGTTTCCAAGTGTGCTTGTCAAGAGTTGTGGATGAATCAGCCAAGAAACCTGCAGGCCATTAGATAAGTTTCTTTATTTTCATGTGCCGTTCCCCTCCTCGTGTCGTTTTTAGGTTTCGCCGATTGCTTTTGTAAATTGGAGGCAATGATGCGCGAAACCCACTGTCTGCTCATTAGATTAATACATCGATCAGATGCTGCAATAGCTTTTAATATTTGTCAAAAACAGAAAAGTAATAAATCAGTCTATTTTCTTTTATGATACCAAAGATTTTATTTATTTCGACTTAGATATTACGGAAAGTGGTCTCCCATATTTATAACGGGTGTAAACTTAAAAATGGCACTGATAAGAAATGATATTTTCGAAAACTTTTCATTTCAGACAATAGGTAAGTTACCGTATTTACTCTATTAAGCGGGCACCCTCTAATGAGCGGGCACCCTCTAATAAGCGGGCCCCCTAGCGAAGGGTCGAAAAATAAGCGGGCATGCCCGCTTAATAGAGTAAATACGGTATATATCATTTGAAAGAGCGAACAAAACTGCATTAGAAAAATAACTTATTGATCCTCGATGACCCCTTTTCTTCGAATTTTATCGATCCTCTTCTTTGTGTCCGCCACCAGCTGCTGTACAAGGTCTTTGTCCATCTGTCGAAGGCACAACTTGATCCGATTGGTGAGTTGACGGGTGTTTTTGGCTCTCCAAGCATTCGCATAGACACGGCCTTTCAGAATTGACCAGAAGTCCTCGATCGATCTCGCCTCAGGAACATTAGGGGGGTCGTCTTCTTTTTGGACGAATTCGATCTCTTTGCCCCGCAAATGATTGACGACGATGTTGGCGTAGTGTGAGCTCGCTTTATCCGGCCAAAACACATAGTCATCGTCATAATTCGCTCGAATATAGGGAATGAGTCTCTTTTTGATCCATTCCTCTAGATAAACCTTTTTGTTGATGGCGAAATTCGACTCCTTGATGAGAAGCTTGCTGATTCCATTGGGGCCAATTGCGAGCCACACCAGAACCTTCTGTTCCAACTTCACATTCGATGGCGTTTCGGAGACATTCGAGGAATAAAAGTTCTTATTGCCGTGGATTGAAGAATGGGAGAGAGTGAAATACGACTCGTCATCGAGGATCCAAGATCCACTCGAAAACTTCCGATAAAGTCGACCACACAAAGTCTTCGCTTCGGTTCTTTGTCTTTTATTTCGATCGGGGATGGTCTTCTTCTTACGGCAATCGATTCTTAACCTCTTTAAGGCCTTGTTAATACCCGTTGGACTGCATCCGAACTGTTTTGCCGCTTGTCGCTGGGAAATTCCATCCTTGTGGTCAAATTTTTGACGAAGAGAGGCCAATTTGCGAGGTGCGAAGTCTTTCGGGGTGGATTCGGATTTGCGAGAAGCAGCCAAATTGCTTTGGAAACGTCTTAGAATGCGATAAATAGTCTTTTTGGAGACTCCTTCCTTCATAAAATGCGTTGCTGTGAAGAATTTTCCGGATTCCATGTGTCGGAGTGAACCAGTGTTTTCATAATTGACATGACATCTGACACTGACACTGACTAACTGACATCACACTGACATTGACACTGACACTGACATTTGGTGTCAGTGTCAGTGTCATTATAAATGTCATGTCAGTGTCAGTGTCAAGCTGACGTCAGTGTCACTGTCAGTGTCATTTTAAATGTCATGTCATTTTAAGTGTCAGTGTCATTTTAGATGTCAGTTTCCTCGTTTTTTTAAAGTTTTTTAAGTTTTTTTAAGATACAAATTGAAAACATGACCCGAATGACATATAATATAACCGACACTTAAAATGACACTGACACTTAAAATGACATGACATTTAAAATGACACTGACACTGACAGTGACACTGACGTCAGCTTGACACTGACACCAAATGTCAGTGTCAATGTCATTTTAAATGTCATGTCAGTGTCAGTGTCAAACTGACGTCAGTGTCAGTGTCAGATGTCATGTCAATTATGAAAACACTGGAGTGAACTAGTACACCCGAGATCAAAGGAGGTCTTGTTCAGAAGGCATTTCTAAAATTATTTTTACAATTACATTAATTAAGTTCATATGTCATTAGAAAGAGAAAAAAAAAGAGCTTTAAAATGGTATATCATACTTCACACAGAACGCCAATTTCATTGTTCATCGCGCACGATTTTATCAGTGCCATTTTTAAGTTTACACCCGTTATATCTTCATTTGACAAATCGTCAATAAAAGCTTTAGCTTCTTCTCTTGTCTTCCTTGCTGCATGCAAGTATTTTGATTTTTGTAAAGTTAGGTTCCATCTGCAAAATTCCCAAAAAAATGATAGTGGTGGGCGCGATCAATATTCCCCAATTTTTTTCGCTGAGCAGCCTCATCTACATACTGTAATGAACTCCAGCAGATATATTACATTGGATCAGCCATACTGCCCTTGAATGGAGTTCAATAGACACAGGGAAAGAATAATAAGACACATCAAAATGTGTTACAATGTGATCCCGAAAATAAAAATTGATTGGTGCAAAAGTATGTAAGGGAGTAGGAAGTCACACGTTCAACATACTTGAGAATGGTCAACAGATTACTACAATTAAAAGCAATTTACGTCCCATATGGTTTTTGGTCAACCAAAACTTTTATTCCCGATTATAGCAACAGATCTAGGATTCTACAGCATACAATTCACTAATCTGTGGCCACAAAGAAAAAAATAAATCAGGCCCTGCAAATTTTATTCTCCACACGAAGTCAGAAACATAGATTTCGTAAAGTCCTCTTGCTGTACCAAACTCTTTCTTATGACGAAGCTTATATTTTTGCTAGTTATATTGAACTGATTGCGTGTGAGTTTCGGTGCTTGGATCAACGAAATTAATAAAATGATTGACCGCCGAATGTTGGTAGTTCTCTAGCAATCGTTCAATTAAGCTAACACCAGACATTCCTCAAAAACACCATCAGTATAATTCAAAAGTCGTTCACATAGGTCGTACAGCTTGAAGTTTCGCAGATCCTGCATACTTACCCTAAAAAATATATTAAGAATGTAAAAAATACGTAAATAATAGTAAACAAAAACAAAAGCTTTTAAAAATACTATAAAAACCATACGGGACGTAAACAGCAGAAGTACCGCACATTTTTGTTTTTCCTACGATTTTTAGTCAAAAAGTTCTGCAACCGTCAACTTGCACAGCTGTTTTTTTAACATGGTTTCTAACAAAAATTATATTTATTTTGTTTTTAGATACCAGCTTGATTATATTGAGATTTTTTTCCTTAGAAAACTGTTTTTCAATCTCTTAAAAATCAATAAAAATTTAAAATTTATAAATTTTTAAAGTTTCTTTTTTAAATTGAATATTAAATTTGGGTTAAAGAGGTCGGTGTGACAAAAGAAAGGAAACGCCCCCATGTCGGCAAGTTACAGTCGGACTCAACAATAAACTAAACATCCAAGAAGGATATTTTTGCATTAAAATCTCACATTTATTATTTTCTTGGTCTCCGGCTTTGTTCTCTCCAACTCTTCCAATTTAGCCTGTGAACTTTTTAGCAAAGAGCAGTAAGTGCCATAGGCGACGAAACTCAGCTTGAATCTAAAGTGATATTTTGAATAAAGGTAACATCAAAAAATGAACTAACTGCAAAAACACATCCGCGATATCATAATTTTCCTCGTCATCCATGAGCATTGGATCATCAATACCCAGAGTGGATAGTACAGCAGGAGTCAATTTGTTTAAAAACTCCTTATGCACATTATAAATTGTCTGAAATTATCCTTTTACTCAGAATATTTCGGGTGTACAAAGATTAGTAAATGTGAAACTCGAAAATGTTCGCACTTTCATCATCTGACAGAAAAGTAAGTGACAAAATGCCAAATTGGAATTTCACTAAATTTGAAAAAAGCTGTTGAAAATTTGCCAAGCTGGTAGAAAAGTAATTCGAAAAATGCCGAATTCGTAAGATCAACTCTTGATTGATCACAATTTGTAATTTCTCTTGCTGGTTGCTATAAAATATTGAGTTACCTGCATGTTTTAGATGCAATTTCTCAGCAAATTGTAATAAACCTGCCTTGGATCCACAGAAGTTGTGCAATTCCTCGAGGAAGAGTGAATATGATAGACGTGCAACAAATCGCAGTCCCTCTTATAGTCTCATATATAGTCTCCTATAGTGAATGTGTAGACAATGCAATTGCTCTATATGGCTTTATGGACAGTAACAAATCCAAAAAATTAAGTATCAACAAAAAAAAATTCAGATAAGCAAAATTAAAAAAGATGCAAACATTCGAAGAATGGATTTCTCGAGTCCAGGAAATTTTGAATTTCTTTATTACGAGTTGGGCATCTTTCAAATTGTTTTTTAACCAGTTCGGCAATTTTGAAATTGCTTTTTTACCAATTCGGCAAATTTCTAATTGCTTTTTAACGACTTAAAATTTGACGAGATGTGTGTATATCGGGTCTCGAATTTACTAATCTTTGTACAACCGAATATTTCTAATAGCACATTATAGATTATTTGGCGCTAATAAGAAACACCTTTCCATAATTATAGCTTATTTATGCCTCGTATGAACTTATATGACGATCTCGCTTCTTTTGCTTGTAAGTTTTTGGGAAATTGAGATCAATCAACATCAAACTATTTTTTGCCAGACAAATTTTGAAAAAATTTGATATCTGGGTTGAGTCCAAACCACAAAAAGACCGTGTTTTCGCGTGTTTTGACATTACATACCAAAAGATTTCATTAAAGACTGAGTGGAACTGTTAAAATATAAGCTTAAAATTCGATTTGCATAAAGAGTTGTAGTTGGTTAAAAGCAATAAGCTGCTGTTATACTTCCGCGCAACGCGCAACAAATTTTGTTGCGCGTTGCATGTTGCAAGAATTCTGTTGCCCACAACAAAGGCAAGAAAATTGTTGCGCACAACACATTTTTAAAATGTTGCGCGCAACAACATGTCATTTTGTTGCGCATAACACCGAGCAGCGCAACAAAAGTACAGAGTTCACTTCATTCGTTCGTTGTTGCGTAATATTAATGGAAGCTAAATGATTGAAATACTTGAATAAGTTAGAGTAGCAGTGAATGGGGCATGTTTATTGAGATTATTGTGATCTCGATAGTATTTTTGGCAGAAAATGTGCCTTAAACCTTTTGTTGTTTTTGTTGCGGCACTTTTTGTTGCGCGCAACATATCAAAAATGTATTGCGCTCCTCGTGTTGCGCAACTCCGTTGCGCAACACACATTTTTGTTGCGCCAGATTTAGTTGCGCGATGCGTGTTGCGCGGGAGTATAACGGCAGCTATAGAAAATCTTGAAATAGTCTATACGACGAGAGTATTGTCAAATTCTACCTCAATATTCATAAAGATCATCTGATGGTCTTCTGTGGTCAACTTGAATTTTAATTTAGTGTAAAAGTTGTCGATGATTATGCTCAACACTTCGCAGTAATTGCTCTCTGTGTCCAAGAGCTCCTTGACACAAAAACTTCTTTCATTAGTAGGCTTGTATTCTGCGTACTTCTGGAAAACAAAAAAGAGTTTCATTACTGCTGTATTATACTCATCCCCACCAAAAAGTAAAGTAATCTCAACTCCAAAACTCCTTCGCCCTCTTACGGGAGCGACGGAGGCTTGAGATTAAGAGAAGCGGATAATCCAGCAGAGTCAGTTTCTTTTAATTTTACAGCAAAAGATGAAAAAACTTACAGTAGATACTACTTTAATTTTCGGAGTTCGTTGAGTGAGAATCGAGTCGTACAGCTCTTCCCTTTTCTTCTCATGTTCTGAATCCTGGAAATTGGTGATCATGTCGTATTGCATTTCCTCTGCCGATGAAGCCAGTTCCTCTACTTCTTCCCGTAAATTGCAGTAGATGGTATTTTCACCTTGAGAACAGCTTCCATTGCTTGTACTGGCATGTGAGAAGATGGGAAACGGCCTGAATATAAAACTGTTTCTCCTTTACATGTTCAGGAATCAACTGCAGCCTAGAAAATTATCGAACTTGGAGTTCGATAATTTTTTGGTAGTTGGAATATAGTCAAACTTTGATACATCACAGACATCAGAGAACCAGCCTGAGATATATGTTATATCGAGAGTTGACATTGACCAATTTTTTTAATAGCCTAAACAGATAGGTTACATTTTGGTGTGTGCCACATCAAAGAGGTATGTCATAGCGATGTTTGCCTGTACAGATTTTAATAAATCTGAATCTACTATAGTGATGGCAAACTTAACTATACTTGAGTCTCGATAATTCAACATGCTAGATAAACCAATAATTTTTAGTAGGTTAGTCAACATAGCTTTAATATACGTAAAAGTTGGCACACTTTATAGGCGTGGTCTTCATGGGTGTCGTATTATTCGAGGCACAAATTATCTCAACTCATTTAATATTCACTGCAAGGGCATCCAATATTTTGGTTCACGGCCCGTACCATACAAAGAACTTAGTGACTACGACTTCTAGGCCCAAGTCTACATTACAGGAAAATCAGCTGCATTAAATATGCGAGGCTAAAGTCCACTTTTTTTATTACTTACTAAGTATTTAATTAAGCGGCCATTTTGATTGTCCGAAACAAATATAGAGGCTAAACTTGAGACTAAAGTTTTTTAGCATTGTGGTATCGCGTTATTTCTGAGTGGCTTTATTTAAATTGTAATGAACACTTCTCTTCACCTCAAGTTGAACTGTTTGGCTCTCTGACTGTGGGAAAGATTGGACAATACTTTCAGCACTCTTTCAAAGTCCTCCAAGTCATACAGGTCATTGTAATTGAAAAGCTCGGTTAGCCCGAAATGTTGTTGGCAGGCAGTCAAAAACAGGGAAATATTCTTGGAGCACATGAACTTAAAAATATTTGTGATGTAACACTGCTTCTGTTTTCTCAAAAGTCACTCACAGGAGATTTTCGATTCAGCAAGAAAACATCTTGACGGTCTATACAGCCGGGACACAGCTTCAAAACCAGCTCACACAACAAAATTCCATCCCTATAGATCAAATTTTGTATGATTTTAACACTCTTTTTACAACCTTAAAAGAGCTGCTAAGTCGGCTGGCTTGACTATTCTTGACTCTTGCCCTATGTGCTCTAGAATGCCAGTTGATATCAGCCAGTCTAGGCACTGAAACCACAATTCCCGCTCCTCTCTCACCATCTGCAAAAAGCGTTTAACAGTTAATTCACAACTCAAAGAGACTTAAAAATATTTGAAGTTGTGTCAAAATAACAATTAGAAAAAAATTTCAATTTCCACCGGTGGGAAGGGCTGAAAAGCATGTGAAAAAAAAGCAAAAAATATTATTAAGGCAAAAAAAAGAAATTTAATGCATTCGCAATATTCATTCATCTCTTCATTTCAGCTGCTAAAGAAAAGAGTGCAAAATATTTCTTTTCAAGACAAATTCACACTTGACACAACCTTTTTCCGCTCAATGAAACTAATTAAATCAGCCAATTCATATTTTTTAGTGGTGTCAGAATTAGTTTTGCTTTCAGCCATTCAAGCTACTAGTTTGGTTAGACAAAACACTTTTTTGTGTTTTTTCTTCAGAAATTGGGTCACATTAGCTGTCTAGCTTTGATTATTTAGCAGACAATTTGTGTCCCATTGGGCTTTTATATTTTTTTTTTGAAGAATTGATCATAAAATACGTTTCAAGGGTAGCAGTATTTGTTGTGAAAACCTTTAATTGATTATTTAAGTTGGGTCACTGCAAACAACCACAATAAACAACAACCAGTGATGTAATGCTTGCAAAGAGACCAAGAAATCACAACCTCCGGCCATTTTTCAGAGAAAAGAAGAGGACTGCGCCTAACAAAATAAACTTGTTGTAAAAACGGTATTTTTGCTCTGAACTTTACGTATTTTATTTTTGCTGGTAGAATCACGTGAATTGCAAAAATGTTATTATTATAATAATAATATTATTCTAGCAAATTATAGCAACTAATCAACAAAGCATATCCTTCAAATTCTAAGATCTTTTCCCAGCGTTCTTGTAGCTGAGAGATCCCTTTGGCCGGCTTGGAGAAAAAGAAACGATTTATATCCTGTGAAATTTCTTGAACTGTGGCATATTATATGCCTCAAAGAAAGTGTTGAATTGAACAAAAAAGATGATAGTCCGACGTGTGTAGTTATTGACATGTGGCGTTCTGTTTTTTAAAAATGGTTAAAGAAGCTCTTAAGTATACAGTCAAACCTCAATATAGTGTAACCCTTGATAAATTGTTTCTTTTTTCTGGTCCCGAGGTATACAGTAGATCGAGGGTGGACTGTTTCGATTATAAATGACGCAACCAACTCTCCAACAATGGAAAAGAATGTCGCAATTGTAAGAAATGTGGTGGGTACATAAATTAGCAAAATTCACCAGTTAGCGAAATGCTGATGAGTTTTGGTGTTGGTGGGTTGGTTGCCTCCCGGTTAAACTTGCTCTTTTTTATAAGCACTTCTGCAAAACCTAATTTTCGAAAGAATCAAAAATTATTCCCGCAGGCAAAAAGACATAAATCATCAATTACTTTTCCAGCAAGCGGACATACTCATTGTTCTCACTCATAGAACAGGCCAATTCATTTGTTCGGTTGAGCAGGCTTTCGAAACAGTTTTTCTTGTCGCTTTCTTCGTTAATTAGTCTGGCCTGTTGCAAAAACTTTCTTTAGACCTGCACATACAAAAAAAGCAATCGTTCCAATCAAACTGAAAAGAGGCTAATCTAAACTTATCTTCATTTTCCATCCATTCAACCGTCTTTTAAATGGTATTAACTTTGTGTGTGGATTTAGTGTTTTGTTTCCAAAGTGTACTGTAATTGCTTTCCGATCCTTCTAATAGCAAAAACCATGCAGCTTCGATGCCAATTTTATAGCCCCTATTTTAACCTATTTTGTCACTTTTGATGTTATTCACTTATAGGGTTGTCGAGCGCTCGAAATTTTCGAGTCGAGCGCTCGACTCGGAACTCGAAACTCGAAAATTTTCGAGTTTTCGAGTTTTTTTCGAGTTTAACTCGACTCGACAACCCTATTCACTTAGACCGACTCTAAGCGCCATGTATGCTGCAAGTTTTAGTTTTTTGGACTTTTATCCGCTAAGATATTAGGCATAGAAAGAAGTTAAGCCCTCAAAATATGTGCTTTTGGCAACTAGCAAGTAGCGAGTAACTCGCTACTTGCTAGTTGCCAAAAGCATCAAAAAGTACACATGGCGCCATATAAAAATTGGGCTGTATAATAATTTGCAGAATCTAGACTGGTAAAACAAAAATTTCGCAAAAACTGTTTTGAGGAAAAATGAGGCTCTTCTATAGTTGGGGGTGTCCCTGGTTTTTAACAATATTATTATAGTTGCAAACAATGCCATTTTTTTTTGCACACAATACATTTACTAGGATTGGCGAAGTTTTATTTTGAAAAATGAAGAACTCACAGAAAAGGCTTTTTCAAACTTATATTCCTGGATAAAGAATTAATGCATTTCTTGCACTCGTAAAAGTGAATTTTTCAGCAGAATGTTATTTGCTAGTAGCACCTAATATTTTATTGTAAAACGCATCGCTGCAAGGCATTGCTTTTATGATTGGTGGCTGCCAGCTCAACTGGCAATGACTTCATCACCTTCTTTACATTGCTTTTGGAAATTTTTTATATCATTCGAAGGAGGGGACGTTTGCCTCTCTTTTAATATGTTAAATTCAAAGTGTCCAAAAAGTCCCCCACATACCTTATTCTCTCTAATAGAAACCACACCCCCCCCCCTAATTCAAAATCGTGTTTTTGGCATTGTGTTTTTGGCCTACTTTTTCCAAACAAGTCTTAGGCAAGTTACAACCCAATTTATAGCTAAAACAATAAACTACAATTTAACTGGTAACTTGCTTGAGAGTTGTCTCCAAAAAGTAGGTTGAAAACACAATGCCAAAAACACGATTTTGAATTAGGGGGGGGGGTGTGGTTCTATTAGAGAGAATACGGTACAGTCAAACTTCGATATAACGGCCCCCCTCGGGACCAGGCTTAGGGGGCCGTTATATCGGGGGGCCGTTATATCGAGTATATGTTTTCTTAGTCGGTACCGACTATACGGGGCCGTTATATTGGGAGTGCCGTTATATCGGGGGGCCGTTATATCGAAGTTTGACTGTATCTTAGTTTACAAAATTAGTCAGCTTTTCAACGTAACGGCATTAGGGCATATCTTGGCTTTAGAGTCCTTTGCCCCAAAGTCTGGAAATCGACTATGCTACACCCAACATAACAAAAATAGCGAGAAAAAAAATCAGCAAAGGCCAAGTTTACGGTAGAAAATGACTACGTCAGACCACAATTGCTCGTAACACTCACATCTCTGTTTCTCCACATCAAGCTATTTTTTGTGCCACTGAACACAACAGTGTTATTTTAGGTGATGATTATTAGATTAGTCGAAATTTCTTTCTTCTTTTTTTTATATTTCTTTTCGTTTAAAGACAATTAAACCAGTTTATTGTTTCACTTTATAAAACCGTCATAGAACAGAAGGAATAAGCAGGAGCATCGTGGCATGATAGAAGTCGAATAAATATGGCATGATAGAAACAAGGTGTCTTGTTTCTATCACGCGGGTTAAAAATTCTGGCTCTTTTCTCTGTTTTTGCTGTCGTCTTCTAGTTATAGCCTTTGGTAATTTTCTCTTTTATTCTGATATTCGGATTTGGGTAAAACTAGTATCTAAGTTACTAGGATCTAAATAAGCTAGAACGTTTTTTAAATTTAAAACTTCGTAAATTTGAAAAAAGTTTTATTTTTAAAAAACGTCGCTACCCCGTAAGAGCGCAACAAATTGGCGTAGAAGCAGAATCATCGCATAATAACAGCAGGGTGGTTTAAAATAGTTGTCAAATTTTTTTGGCTATAGCTCGCCTATATCTTTTATATCATCTATTATTACACTATTATACAGTAGACAATAGTTCCAAGTTTTTTTTTTAACAAAAAATTAACACGTTTTGCAAAAGCAGTGTCGTTCAAAATTAGTCATAGTCATTTGTGTAGTGCTATTTTTGCCCATACTTTTCTCGGAATTCCACATCGAAGACTCTCAGATTATCAGCAGCAACATTTGCGTTCTCAGATGCAAAGTAAGTTATTCACTGTTTTTGGTGGAGCACTAAGAAACCAGTTTGTCGTTTTGCTATAGTTTTTCAGTGTTGACCATTTGAGGGTGGTCATCCTAGCTCCCTCATTGATCTACACCTCTGATATGGCCTGTTTTAGATACTCAACCCATTTATTTCTGTCACGTAAAAAGAAAGGATTGAGGTGTTTTCGTCTTTTTTCCTTACTCTTTTTTAATTTACTTTTTTAAAAACATTGCAAACATGCGTGCCTTTTCTATTATTGTTTCTTCCTTTTGGTGTGGGTGAAGCGAAATTCTATATTTTTGATTATTATCTGGATGCAAAAAAAATTTAGAATAATTCATCCTTAAGCAGGGAAATGACTTCGAGGAGCGCTTTCAATAAAGTTTTTGGAGAGGTGCAACAAATGGTGTTGGTCACTCTTTTTTTAATTGTTTCTTGCTGTAAATTAACTCAATTAGGTGAGAGAAAATGGAGTTGCTTAGAGGTGATTTGTATGTTCTACCTTATTTGGTTGTTAGTTACATTGATTGGATAGATTACCCAATAGAAAATTGAAATTCTTAGAGGTAACCAGTAAGGTTGTAAATTAAAAAGCTTTCGTAAATATTCTAAAATCTTCTTGTTTTTATTAACAAAATTTTGCGCAAAAAATGGGGAAATTGTAGGTATTTTGAGGTGTATAAATGGGACTCGGGCAAAATTTCGTCGACAAAAATTTCGTCGATAGTTTATAGTGAGGCTATCTCTAAATTTTTTACAATTGACTACAGCTTTTTCTTTTGTACATATATGCGTCTACTGGCCTTCACAGAGTACCTTGCTCCAAGTATAAAATTAAACATGGTTTTGTTAACTGTGGCCTACCGCATAAAGAAGCTCTGGTATGCATACATGTTTTATGCATCCAGAGTCACTTTCGAGTGATTTATTTCTCAAATATGTGTGTGTGCGCATCTCAACCCTGAGCCTCCAAGCCTCCTACGCCCCGGAGGGAGCGTAGGAGGCTTGGAGGGTTGGGGTTAAATTTTAAAGAAGATCTAAATGCCTAAGGGTCTTTTGAGCGAAAGTACAAAAACTAAAAAAATAGCCCACAAAACGGTAATTCACCACTGTCAAACTTTCTTTAGAATACCCTAAGTAGTACAAAAAAATGGTTTCAAAAACCTGCAAGTAAGAAAAAAAACTCACACCAAGTGGACATCCACTTGGTTTGGTTAGCAACCGGTGGATGGCTGAAACCAAATTCTGTATCACATTGTTCACGGACACCCCGGAGATAACCATGATCCCCTTCGGTTAATCCACCCCTTGAAAACCACATCTGATGCGAAAATAAAAACTAAAAACTCTTTTTGCGCAGCTCCGCTGACCAAAACATGGTAAAATTTTCTAATATAACGTAGTATACCTTGGGGGACCAAAGACACCCATCAACTCAGTATAGGTATATGACGAAATTTTTGTCGAGAATAAATATTTGTATAAACGAAATTTTTGTACGACGAAATATTGACACCGACCCGCATAAATTATATCTGCTAGTATTTTATAAAATTACTCACTCTACTGTATTATATGCCCCCCCAAATGTAACTGCTAAAAAATCCACAGAAAACATGAGGTTTTTTGACGCAGATATACAGTGGCGGACAATTACTTAAGGACACTAGTGAAAATTATTATATTGGGGGTGTCGTTGCATCTGGGGTCGTAACGTCGAGAATTGATTGTGTTACCAATTTTGTGTTTGCAGATGCAGATAGAGAGCAGTAGGCGGCCAAGACCAACTACACCCAACTATTGTCGAATTGGGAAGAAAGCACATTTTACAATGCTCTACCAATTATTCATATTTCTGCTTCTTTTTTCTTGCACCTTTACGGTGAATGCTAAGGATGTTAAGGTTTTCAAGAGAGGAAGTGAGTTTAAAAGAAGACTTTAATTCAGACTTATCATCATTATGTTTGATAATACATTTTTCTTTTTTCAGCGTTCTTTAGGGGCTATATTTTTTAAAGGAATGTATTCTTTTTAAGTGGTTTTTATAAAAAGTAGACCATTTTCGAGATTTTAAAAAAGCTTATAAGCTCATGCCTATTGGTTTGATGCATAATTAACGTTCCTTTCTTTTCCAAATTTTATTCAACAACACCAAGCAAAAGTCCACAAATAAATTTTTGTACTACTAGCCTTCCCTCAATCGTTTATAGGGGAAGGAACAATTAAGGGGTTGCTTTCTGAGGAAAAGAGTCCACCTAGGAAAGGAGAAGATCTTGAACATAGCTTTGTCAACTGGGCTCTATCGC
>BBSZ01014570.1:0-29080 GCA_000981365.1 Subanguina moxae
TTCTAAAATAAAAAAAGGGAAAAAAACTACGATAAAAACAAAGTTTCGTCAGATGAAATAAGAGAATAACAAGCCGCCTGTAAAATTATGAAACGGTGGAAATTTGAATTTTCGGTCATATTTTTTTTTTACAACCCAACATCCCCAATATTTTTGCATAATTACTAAGTCATCGACTATGCTTATCCTTTCTGTAAAGACAGATTTTTTATTTTCCTTAAAAAATGTCACTAAACACCTAAAAAAGGGGGTGCCTGTAAAATTATGAAACGTACTGTATTTTCCCACCCTTTTCGTTATAGAAAGCCAGTTTTTCGGGAAGTCGAAGACTTGCATATTTTACATCGGGTGACCAAGGTAAGCAACCTTGTAAATGGTATTTTCTGAGTCCAGGAACTACATTTAGGTATACAACTAAGCCTTAGACTTAGGGTAGGCCAGCTTAAGTTAGCTGAGATCCAGCGAATACCTTGTTACTCCTAGGTTTAGTGGTTCACGGCTAACCCACGCTGATTTACCCTAAGCTAAGGCTTAGTTGTATGCCTAAGTGTAGTTCCTGAGGTACGACTTATTTTCGACTTAGGTTTAGGGCTTAAACCGACTTTCTATGAGGAAACGCGTCAGAAAATAGCTTTCTTATTGTTTTTAGAGTGTTAGACAGGCTTAGAAGGGGCTAAAATAACCTGGTTCTAATAGGACCAAGGCAAAAAAGAGATTCATTTTTTAATAAGGAAGGAAAAATTTAGTTCAGTAAAAGACAACGAGCAATAAAAGTTTGCCAATGTGGATTTGAGGCAAATGCGGGATTTTAGAGGAGTGGTGTATGGTCGACAAGTGGCTGGCTCTCTTGAAAGAAGAGTGGCAGCAGCGGCAGACATATACACACACACACACACACTTCCAGCAAGTCTTTTGACACAGGAGAGCCTAATGAAGCCTGTTGCCAGTGCCCTTTTATTCCCGCAATGCACTTTCTCCAATTATTAATAGCAAGAACTAGACAGCCCGCTACTACTAACCATACTGCTAACCATAAACAACAGATCTTATTACTCCTATTGCTTCAGCCCTAAACTAAATGCAGGAGAATACAGCCCGCCATAAAAATTTATCCATTGGTGACTGAGTTGAGCGAAGGAAATGTACCTTGCCCATATAAATAGCACTCTCGAAATAATTTCTGCTCAAAAACTAATTAGGCTAGTTGCTTTGTGCTACAAAGCAACTCAAAAAGAAATTTTAGCCTGAAGAGTGGTCGAGGTTGGTCCAAGGGTCAGTTATTCAGCAGGAGTGTTTTAGAAGTGGTTTAAACCACGGGAAGGTTTAAACCACTGGAACATCCTATAACATAGCCTCCGAAAAAAAAATGCAGCTGCCATCAAACGACACGGCAGTGCAAAGAGTCGAAATGTTAAATCAAGAGCCAATAAATGTGCTTTATGTCTGTCTTCTTCAAGTCGTTTACATTTTTGGCTGAACAAGAGAGAATACACAAACAAAACCAGGAAAAGAAGTTATTATAAGCGTGAGACTCGTCTGCTATGTCCGGATCAAAAAAATTCTCTATGATTAGTCTATAAAAATATTAGTTTTTTGGATAATTTATTCAAAACATAACAGAATTATTGTTTTTTTGGCCAAAAAGCGAACATAACACTCGAAAGCAAATATATATTGAGGACAGCAAGAAAAAGTAGACTCTAATGCATTATAAACCCCACAAACTACCAATCCCAACCCCCACCCTTAGGAAAAGAATATACCCACTTCAAAAAGTACTTGGGCTTTTCAGGCACATTGACCACATAAGAAGCATTGTTTGACCATTTTTAAAGGGATGGAGGCCTGTGTAGGGAAGCGAAGTGACAAGTAAGGGCCCACTCTGTAGGAAAAGAGAAAATCATGAATATAGCTTGGACAACTGGGCTTCACCGCATAAAAAAGCTCTGGCATGCATGCCATTTTCATGCATCCAGCTGCTTTCGATTGATTTGTGTGCACATCTCAACTCCAAGCCCCCGTCAACCAAGTAAGAGGCGCAGAGATAATCCAGTAAAGTCAATTTATTCGAGAAAAAAACATTTTTGCTGTTTTTATTGGCCAAAAAGCAAACATTAAATTCAAACGAAAGCACACTTCCTGGTAAACATACACTGAGAACAAGATAAAAAAGTTCAATTTAGCCCTTTCTTCCTAGAACAAAGACTCGCTCTGCCTTTGAGCCAGACAAATCAATAAAGTGGAAAGCCAGAAAAGACCTTTTAGCTTTGCCGTAGGCCCGTGTTCAGAAAAAAAATCGTCCTCCATCTCTGGCCTCCAACCTTAAAAATGGTTGCCATGTCTTTAGCCTAAACGTATCTTTATATTTCCCAGTTCCTAGAATTGTAATGGCCACGTCATCTTCAGATTGAATATCCTGGTTCTCGATTCTTTAAAATTTTTCCTCCTCCTCTGGCCTCAAAACTTTTTTTTTCCGGCTTCCGGCAGAGGCCGGAAGCCGGAGGAATTGGCCTACCCTCCGAAGGCCAGCACAAGCCTGCTTTGCGAATTAAAAAAATAAATAAAAAAACTTTTAACGAATTTTTATGAGACACGCAAAATTGCAATTTTGATAAGTGGAAATTAGCTGGGTAAGAAAAGGTCAGTCCATGGACTCACGAGTTTATATATATATATGTATATATTTATGGGGCAATTCAGATTTAACGGCTTGGCATTCAATTTTTGAAAGTGTCATTTTCATCATTTCTTTTGCTAGTTAGCACTTAAAAGTTGTAGTAAGTTGTAGCCAAGACTCTAAAACTACATTTTGAGTGGTAGTTTCCATGATGAGAATAACGCTTTTAAAGATTAAATTCTAAAGCTGCAAAATGACTTTATATAATGAAAAATGACGCCCAGTGCTGCTCAACAAGAATTCCTAGAGAATATAAAGACGTGGTCAAGTCAACCAGCAGTTGTTGACACGATTGGATATAATAGAATCCTGCAGAGTCGAATTATAGGATTTCAGTCGATCAACCCACGAGAATCCGATCCATTTGGGACCGAGCTTGGTGGCAGATTATTGAAATATTTCAAAACCATCTCAAATTGATTGTAGACCCTCAATCTTATTTGTATTGGACAGGGATGTCGCCAACTAGAGAAAATAGAGCATCTACTTTGGATAGAACTAATAGAAAGTATGTCAACAAAAGTATGTCAACTTTTTAGTTATCAAATTGTGCGCGAGCTAAATCTTCTTCAAGGCTATTTTCCTATTATTAGTACCAGTATTCTGCGAACAGCGGCAGGTGGCTTCTCAAAAAAAACTTTTTACTGGTTGATCATTCGGCTCAAAATTATTGGTCAGTAAACAAAAAATATTGCTAAAGTCATGAGCTTTCAAAGTGTTTCATAGAACTGGGTCTGCAAAAATAGATATGCGAGCCAAAAAAGTTGTTTTTAGGAAGACAAACTGTTTGAAAAGGCCAATATGAGCACTACTGTATTATAAATCCCCTTTGCAAGCACACACTCAGTTTCGAGACAAATTCAAGTAATTAGAAGTGAGTTGTAGATTGTATGGTTTAATAGCGGATCCAAACCCTTTGTCAGCTGTATATAAACTCGTAAATAAGCAACTTGGTTTTTTGAGAACTCCTAAATTTGAGCGTGCTTAATTATGATGAAATTTGTAACTTGAAATGTTTGTGCACGACAATTACTGGGAAAAACCATACCACTAGAGTTCTAGAAACTTTGACTGACTCGATGGTCTTGATTATAATAAAAAATAAGTTAACCATCCGCCAGGGAGTTAGGGGAAAAGAGCAACAGGCGTTAAAATTCAATTTTACAACGGGATGTGAGGCTGCGGGCCCTTCCGCACACTGTAACAGGGTACACGCGTTCCTAGACTGGCCCTCAGCCTCACATCTAGCTGTAAAGGCTTCCAAAACGGTATTTAATCCTGTAGCTCTTTTTGCTATTGCTCTTCCAACCCCCCCCCCTCCCTTCCCCTCCAAACCCCAATGAGAATTGCTACAAATTTGTCAGTCTGCAGTCTCTTTTTTTTAGTTTTACAAACTTCTTTAGCTAGTTTATGGTTTTTAACATAAAACGTAACTATTTTGTTTGTAGAAGTCATTAGGCAACACCAAGAAAGCCCAAAAAAGCCTGAGAACATGTTTCGTAATGCACAAAAACTGTATGAACTACTGTAATACCTGATATAAGTGACAACTTTGAGTTTTTCAAGCTCTATCAGATGCTCCATC
The DNA here is from genome assembly GCA_000981365.1 of Subanguina moxae. Lineage (NCBI taxonomy): Eukaryota > Metazoa > Nematoda > Chromadorea > Rhabditida > Anguinidae > Subanguina > Subanguina moxae. The sequence goes on from BBSZ01014570.1 coordinate 4,263, forward strand.
AGACTCTCAAGCCACCGCCACCACTTATGACAACGACGGGGCTTGAGAGCTAAAGATGCACACATACGCATACCTAGGACAAAAATCACTCAAGAAGAAGCTTTGCATGTACGAAAATAGCATGCATACCAGCCCTTTTGATGCGGTAGAGCTCAGTTAACGAAACTATGTTCGAAATCTTCTTTTCTTGAGTGGGCGCTCCTTAGAAAGTGGCCCCGTCCTCTTCATATATCGCCCTTGATCCCTTAAAAATGGTCAAAAAATGCATGTTATATGGTTAATGTACTTATAAGGCCCAAAAATATTTTTTGCTTTGGGAGGGAGATATGATACAGTAACCCGTATATTTTTAAAGCAAAGAGACCTGAGAAATCCAAATCTAAAAGAAAAAATTGAAAAACTGGCTTGCTTGCTGAGATATGACCAATTTAAACGGTGAATTCAGTTTTTGACTAACTTTAATCGTATCTCAAAAACCAAGCCACTTATTGAAATTTTTTCAAATTCCGGAGTTCTTTCTGCCTACTGCAGTGTCTCAAAAAATTAATTTTCGAAAAATGGGGGCTTGCTAGCGCTTATCCGATAATAGCTTAACAAAGCAGAGAAAATCTTTATAACACCAAAAATACACAAACAAACAACCAGCAATAGAATTCAAAAAAATATTCTGCGCAGCAATTTGGCAGATACACCTTTTACCAAAAGCTGAGCGTGTTAGACCAGGAACGACCATTAAAAAATAGTAGGTTGCGACTTTAGAGAACTATGGCAGCTAACTAATTAATTGGCGCAGCTCTTTGTAACCCTCTACCCTTAGCTGCCTAGTTAATTGCATTTGAGTGCGTCATGGAATTTGTTTTAAGCTAGAAACACCGTAATTGGTGTGTATTACGTTGCCCACCAGCTACTACTATCAAAATTTATGCCCAAGATAGTGTGCATACCATCTGAAAAGTCCCGGTGACTTGTAAGTTTTTCCCACTCAGGTAAAGAGAAGATCTTGAACATAGCTCTGTCAACTTGCTATTTTCACGTATCCACAGCTAGTTCTCCAGTTATTTATGTCTTAGGTATGCTTGTGTGCGCATCTCAACTCTAAGCCCCGGTTAATACATTAGAGTCCCATTTTATGTTAAAAAAAGTAATAGCTGAAACGCTGAATCCCTGGGGTGACTAACAAGTAGTTTTGCCATCTAAAATTACCACAAGGTTTAAAAGTACAAGTAACACGTTGCTTATTTATTCAAAAACAAACGTTTATATTAAGAATGGAATAATAAATAATTGATGAGTTTCACTAATTTGAAAATAACACGCTTATAAAACCCATTAAAAAATTTTACGTTGGAACTTTTAGTTGCCTCGTCTTTTCGCAATTTATGAATTACAAAGTAATGCGTTATTAGTAAACCCAAAAGAATTAATTAGAAGTAGCTTTTTAAGCAATAATCATATGCTTTACTGCTTGACAGACTAATATCTAATCTTTAAAAATATTAATCGCACAAAATGATGTCTAAAAGTTGTAAACAAGATGCTGAAATTAAAAATCGAATGTGAGTATGTTTTATTACAAAAACAATTTTTTTTATTGGTTTTGCATCAAGTTAAAGTCTTAATGATTAAACACCAAATTTTTGAGAGGGATGCACGAGACACAGAGCAGCTCGCAATAACGGCGTCGAAGCAAGGCTAAACCAATTCAATTTTTTATTTCGCTTAGATTTGTAAATAAGCAGCTCCTACCCTCCCAAAATGCAATATGCTTTTGGAGCATAAGGATTATAAAAATAAAAACACTCCTACAGATAAAAGAAACATTAATTTTGTTTAAAAGAAGTAGCAAAAATAATGATAAGATAGAAAAATCGACAAAACATAATACTTATTGCTACTTTTTACAGATTAAGGTTGTAAACTTTAACCATGAGTACCAACTTGGTACTACCAAGACCAGAAATTGGTTTTTTAATTAAGCTCTCTTGTTCCAAGTGTTCGAAAGATTTTTTTCAAGTTTTATAGCTTGTAACATGTAAAATATATGTTTTAAGATGGCGGCTGACCACTTTTTCTGAGCTCTCAAAGGGGTCGCGAAAGCGGGTATCCACGTACCTTCTAGGTCAGGTTTACAGACAACTCGATTGAACGGACCACCAAAAGGTTCGATTCACAGCTGTGTTCGACCGTTTTTTACCTCAATTTTTGACATCTTTTGCCAAATTTAATACTGATGTTTCTAAGGCGAAAAGTAGTAAGGATCCTGAATTTGCCAGTCGTTTTTCAAAAATCCAACATTATTGCCTTCAAAAAATCCGGTTTTTGGTCATAAATTTTTCGAAACTGGTCGACCACCATTTTAAAAAAAGTTTTTATAGGTTCAAGATCCTAAAACTAAAAATAAACATACTCACAGACCTTTTTGAGAAGACTTGGGCTAAAGGAGTCCGGCCTCTAATTATTGTGGAAGGCTTTTAAAAAAAAAAAATCAGCAATGAATTGAAAATATTGCTGAAAGAAAGCCAAAAGGAAAAAAGACAGATAAGAAAATGAAAGAGTCAAAACATCAAAAGTTAAAAAAAGAATTAAAAGTGCAACTGAATGAGAGGAAAGGAAAATTAATATTGACCCCACAGACAGCAACAGCCAACCCCACACCATATAAAAAAGCTTTGTTACAAAAAAATCTACAAAAACAAAAAATATAAAAAGGCAAACAAAATACTCATCTGAAGTAGGTAAAAGAGTTGGTCGGTCGCTTAATAATTGATGATAAACATAATAGCAGGGTGGTGGAGTGGTTGCCCACTGTGGCTAACCCATGGTAAAAGCACAGTTGGCCATGCTTTTTTCTGATGCTTTTGTATAAAGTGCCCACTTGTATAAGGATTTTTTTCCCCTAAGGCCTCCCACCAGTCAAATGTCCTCAGGAATCTGAAGCTGAATGTTCTCCGGCCAAAAGGTGACGAGTTGTGGGTGAGCCGGTGAACTGTAGAGCAGCGGAGGTGAGTAATAAGAGAGCACGTGATTTCTATTCTCCCTGAGAGAAAACCCATTTTCTAACGCATCTACAACTCTTCAAAAAACCGACACAAAACACATGAGACTGGCAGTAAAAAAGCTAGTCCCTAAGCCGAGTAACCAGCCGAGAAAAAATGGTTGACAACAAGAAGGAAAACGAGTACGCCATCAAGTCTCTCTATCTCAACTGCCAGCACATCAATGCACACAGAGACGTGCGCCACGCAAGCGAGCAAAACGAAGTGGCGAACGGCCGTAGAATAACAACAAAAAATGGGGTGGAAGAGAGAGTAGAAAAAATGACTGAATAAAAAAGGGTGAGAGTTGGGCAAAAAAAGGCAACTAGCCAACTGGAAGGCAGTAGTTGCATTCAAGAATGGCTGTTGTTAAGTGAGAAATGCAACTTCCTCTTTGCTATGGCTGTCTGGCTGGCACTTGTTCTTGGAAAAAGAGCATAATAAAGATTAAAGGGAACGGGGGGAATTGCTGTGGCAACTGCTCCTTTTTACATTGGAGTTTGATTTAGTTTAAATTTTTTGCTTCTCTGTCCTTTTACTTTCTTTTGTCTGTAGTCTCATGATAAGCGGTTTTGGAGCCGACAAGGCAGTGGGAAATAAAATTATTTTTGGGGGGTCTACCACCTTGTTTATTGAATCAAGATAAAATACGAGTCTTCCAAAAAAAATGCCAGCCAAACAGATAAATCAACTAGGCAACGAGTTTTTTGCGGCTGTCTGTCTCAAATTAATTTTTGATGTTGGTCTTTTTTGAGAGGTCTCTATTTTTTATAGGGTGTTGTTTTAAGTTTTAGTACCATACAGGCTGAAAATCAGTATAAAAGAGAAGATGCTTTGTGCCTTCCATTCTACCGTATCTCTGGAGTAGCAATTCAAGACTCAAAGAGAAACCGTCAAAAAGGTTCTCAACAACCAGGAAGCAATTACCCAAGCAATTAATGATACAAATAAAGCCAGGCGGCCAAGGCTGTCAACTGCGAGTTAGTCAATTCCAACTGGGTGTATATGGGGGGTATATTTCGGGAGAAATAATTCGATAGAGTTGATAAACTTCTGCTCCCTTGGGTAATTAAAAAAGTAATGGCTCTAGTGGATTATACTCGTCCTCAAAATTTATACCCCCTGTCTCTTGACTTGACGGAGTTGATGGGGAAACCCATCAATAGTATTCATTATAAATATACTTAATTGTAATTTTTACAGCAAACTTTAGTAGTAGGTGCTTTACATGCTTAAAAAAAATATTTAAATAACGACAAAAATATTAGTTAGAACGTTGCTATAGTCAACTCCCAATAATGATTATTTATAAGAATAAGCCCAAGAAGGCGTCCATTATCGGAAGTTGACTGGATTATACCTGTTTTTATTTAATTATATGCTTTTCGGTTTGCTTCAGTGCAATCCTTTGAAAGAAGAGCGATCTCAAAATGGTCAGACTTATTTACTATTTACAGTCCTCTGAGACTTGCAGTTGAGATGCGCACACAAGCATATCTGTGACATAAATCACTCAAGAAGAAGCTCTGGATGCATGGAAATAGCATGCATGCCAGAGCTTATTTATGCGGTAGATGCAAGTAAGCAGAACTATGTTCAAGATCTTCTCTTTGCCTGAATGGGCTCTCCTTACAAAGTGGTTCCTCAATTTTCCCTTATTTTTGCCTATGCAGCCCTTGATCCCTTTCAAAATTGACAAAAGAAGCTTCTTCTATGGTCAATGTGCCTGGAAAGGCCAATAACATTGGAAAACAGAAAATGGTTGCGAGGAATAAAATGCAGGTCTTAGGCTTTAAAGCAAGATAATCAAAATGGCTTTACTTATGCGAAAACAAGAGAAATCCAAGAGACAATGTGCAATTAAACTTACAAATGGATAATATTGTTACTCTGGAAGCTGAATAAATAAAGTGTGCATAGGGTCCTCTAAGTCTTGCCAACTTTCTGGTTCAGGCTTTTGAGCGCTCTTCTTTAAACGGGTCTTCGGGATGACCGACCATGCTGCCAAACAACAACGGATAAGAAATGTCTGTTTAAAACTGACACCTACAAATCCTGCAAAAAGAGTCGGGGTCCCTGAGGCGTTTTGTTCAACTCGGTTCTAGTACGGAATGGGTACCAAAAATTGCCTTGGTCCCCCCTTTGGTTTTTTTTCAAATTTTATTAAATTAAATTTTCAAATTATTGCTTTTGTATTGTTTGTTTCGAAGCGAAAGTTGTTTTTTAAAGTTCAACTCATCCACTTCTTCTTGGGTCAACTGGAAGTCGAAGATCTGCAAAAATGAGAATTTTTTCTGGCTGTTGGTAGGTTAGTCCGGTTACTTAAAAGTGAAAGGAAGTTAACCTCTTACCTGGAAATTTTCAATCACCCGATCCTTATTGGTACTCTTTGGGATAACAGCCATGCCGCGCTGAACAAGATGTCGAAGCAAAATTTGCGCTGGAGTCTTGCTGTATTTTTTGGCCAAATTCAACACCAGTGGGTTCTCCAGTGGCTCAGGGGCATCAGGCCACTTTACTTTGCTTAAATGTGGAGATAATTTGCATGTTGTTTGTATTTTTTTTTTTCTATAAAACTGACTTTCCGTTGGGGAAAACAAAGTTTTTTCTGCCGGGCGATCCTATGGGAGCATATGCACAGAGAGAAATGTTGTGCTTTTTGCACACCTCTTGTAGCTCATATTGGGCAAAGTGGAGGTGCAATTCCACCTAAAATCGAAGCATTACTATTTTCGTAATACAGTCGTGTCCGCTTTATTGCAAAGATTGCCTCCAGACCTTCTTTCTTCTCTTTCTTTGGTGTATCTTCATCTAAATCAAGGTAAAAGCCGAAAAAAGGAAGGGTTTCTCAACAACTTGTAACTTTCCAACTCGAAAACTGCGTTAAGTGCAAATGACCGGCCCAAGACAACTCGCCTTACCGTTTTTAGGGCATTAAAATAGGTTAGGGGAAATGGTACAGGTATTCTGTGGCAGTTGCATTTTGGGAGGGGGAGCAGTCTTACATTTACTTTAGCCGAGGGCAGGAGAGTATATATTTGGTAGTATAGCACGAAATTTCCAAACCGTCTATGAGCTATGATTTCTTTTAAACACTTTGTTAAAATTAATTGATGGGATTCATTATATCCATGGCGTAAAAAACATTAATAACCTGGGATTGGGAAGTTGTAGTTTTGATCGAGAAATGCGATATATTCTTTATGTATGCTTCTACAACCTCACTTTGCCCAAAATTTACCTGTAAGTTGTGGATGGGTACTTTGGCAATCTTCATAATGCGCTCAATCTGGTCAGCATTAAAGTTGGAGACTCCAATGGCTTTGGCCAGTCCCTTTTCATAAACCCCCTCTAGTCCCTAGAAATAGACAAAAGTATCTTTTAAAATTATATTTCTCTGTATTTCCACCTTCCAAATGTCTTCCACCTTGACACTGTGGTCTTGCTCACTCATATCATGCTAAATTAAACAATTTAGTTGAAGAAATCAAAGAAAATGGCGTGTAAACAGAGTTACATTGAAAGTGCCAGGCATGTGGCACAAGTACAAGTCCACGTAATCTGTTTTCAGCTTGGCTAAGCTCTCCTTCAATTGTGCCTCTGTCTTAAAGTGCGGTAACTTTTCTTTTTTCAGGAAACAAGATTCAAACAATTTACGTCTTCAGGGCGGTTGTGGGTACACCACAGCTAAAATAAGTCCCTGTGGTCATATTAGACAAAAAACGGTATATTAAGGTTACCTTGGTGACTAGGAAAATGTCTTCCCGTTTAACGTTCTGGTGACTGCCAAAGTAGGACTGCAATGTGTTGCCAATGTCCGCTTCATTGCCGTAGACTGTGGCGGTGTCAATATGTCTATAGCCTAGCAAACATGTCTTTTAATATGCAATACATTTTCTTAGTTAGTTACCAGCATCCAAAGCCGTCTTCACAGCCAAATCAATCTCCTCTGGTTTGGACTGCCAAGTGCCTAGGCCTAAACTTCTTGATATCACACTACCCACGACAATTATGTCAAGAAACCGTTTTTCCAAATTTTCTACCTTGCTGACATAAATATTTTTGCAGCGAAATTATCTATAGGTCTCCAAAATTTGAAAACCAGGAATAAAAGGCTGTATAGTGAGGGGAAGGAACAATTAAGTTGCCACTTTCTAAGGAAGGCCCACTCAGGTATAGAGAAGATCCTGAACATAGTTTTGTCGACTGAGTTCTACCGCATAAAAAAGCTCTGGCATGCATGCTATTTTTGTGCGTCCAGAGCTGCTTCTCCAGTGATTTTTCTCTCAGGTATGTTTGTGTGCACATCTCAACGCCAAGCTCCCGTAAAGGGCTTTTTTTGGGCGGGAGAGGAGGAGGGTTATAATTCTTTAGAGCCCCCATGTTTTTTTCCAAACTAAAAAATCTCTCACCTATAACCGGCATTTTAAGGCCATTGTTGAGGGTGATAGCTTTCGAAGACATTTTTTTGCTTAATAGTAACAAATTAAAGGAAATGGAGTGATATCAAGACAAGCATAAAATGCTAAGGCCATTCTTTCACCACCCTGTATAACATAATTTAAAAAAAAATCAATTTTTGAACAGCACAAAGGGCCACTAAGCAAACAATAATTTAGCTACCCAGCAACTGCACATACTCTTAATCTAGTGGCACACAAAAGCTAAAGCAAAGAAAACAGCCCGTCTTTTTTTTTCAACATACCAAAAAAAATTTTAGTCTTGCAGATGGACCAATGATCAAAGAAGCAGCAGGGCCATCTCTTTTTCAGTCGAGATAAAAACAAAATTTGTCTTTTATACTAGCCTTTTTTCATTGAATTTTGGCTGGTATTGTTTTGTTAATTTAAACTTTAATAGCAGATCGAACAGGTGCCACAGGTATTATGCAGTGTTGCCAAGCTATACGTTCTCCAAACCGCCTCAAATGTCTACAAGGCCAGGGGTGTTACTATAGCGGAGGTGCGCTATGGAGGGGCTCGATTGTAATGTCGATCCTTTCCACAACCATGGTTACTTAACCTTTTGTTGCAATTTCCCAAACAAACTTGTAAAATCTTTAATATCAGATAAAAACAAGAAATAACAGTATAAAATTAAAACAACAATAGAATTCTTTAGCAAAACTTTAGTAGTAGATGCTTTACATGCTTAAAAAAAATATTTAAATAACGACAAAAATATGGATGGAGAGCGTTGGATGCACCCGATAGGGGATTGATATAAGACACATGGACAATCAACAGCATACTTAAAAATCACTTGGTTAAAACACCACACAAAGGGAACAGTCATAATAAAAGTAACATTTGATGATAGCAAGAGACAAAAAGGAAATCTCTTTTCGTTAACTTGTTCTGGCTTTAGCCAGAGGTTATGCCCAAGAGCTTTTCAAAAATGATTATAAAAGATTACAAAAAAGATTATATTTTTTCATAAAGATTATATAATTATAAAGTGTATGGCATGCATAATTAAAATTCTTGCTCTGGTCTGACCCACAACTCCTAACTTTCTAATTTGAAGACTTGCGAGTGAAGACTTGCGACTTATCGAACATACTATGGGGAAAACACTAAGTAGCTTTTTGGTAAAAATAAATAATGGGTTTCCTTAGCTAACATAACCCAGTAAATATTTGAATCGCTAAAAAAGCCATTCATGAGAAGTCAGCGAGTTTTCGAATTAAAAAGGTATGTGCCGTGGTTGGTTTTTCCTTTAGGGTGCTTTACGCTAATCTATAAGTTGCAGCAACAATTTGTACAACACTTCCAGTAATATTGTAGACATACACATCTCTGAGAATGATTGTCACCTGAGGAGATCATTCATGAAGGAACTGAAATATTTTTTAGATTGATATTGAAAAACAACTTGTAAGGGAACCAGCTAAGTAAAAATTCATTAAAAATTTCGATGTTCTCTTCTTGTACAATGGTGTCGCTAGCAATTTTAAATCTACTAAAATTTACTTACTCCCATTCAGGCATGGTCCCAAAGTCGGGTATTAAGGAAGTCAGTTCACGCAAATGCTTGGTCTGTACCTGCAAATTAAAAATGTACTCAAAGAGTGAAACCCATCAGCAAAAAAAGAGCTGTAAAACTTTTAATTGGATGTTTGCCTTTGAGACATTTGAGAAATAAGTGAGCACGACTACTATGCTACGCTACCTCCACCAACCATCCTATCCCAAAAAAAAAGCCCGGTATTACTGGCCCCACCGGAAACAACTGGCTATAGACAAAATATAAATTTTGGCGGAAGGGGTATAATTGTTTGGAGGTGGGTATAACACAATACTACCTTAAATTCTTTTAAAAACGTACAGCCAGTGGAGCCAGGAGTAAAAGCAGGTTGCCTAGCCGGTTCTTCAGCTCCGGGACTTTGTTGTCGTTGAAGTAATTGTGGAGCTCTCGCAGTGCTCTTTCAGATCCTAAACAAGCAGTTTTGAAAGACAAAGAGGAGATTTAACGCTTAGAAAAACACCTTTTTCGATCATTTTACATGTTTGAGGAGCCAAACCAATTGGTCCGGGATTCCAGAAAATAATTAAACGAAGAAGAAGGATCTCGCCTACATTTCTGACTGTTGTCCAAATCTCATAGTGGACTAATGAAATGCACTAACCAAATGTGATGTTCATGTCCACCAGAGGACGAATCAGTTCGTCAACAATTTTCACACTGTTTTCTCCGTATACTCTGAACAAATTCATGATGTGATTTCTTAAGTATACATTCCACATTGCACAAATTTTAGTAAAAGGAAAATTTTGAGCAAAAATTTTAAAGCCAGTCTTTAAATCATAGTCAAAAGAGTGAGTGGAGACACCCAATGAAATCAAACACAAAAAAGATGATGGCCAAAATCACTTACAATGCCAGTGCCCTCTGCTCCTGGGTGGTGTGGAAATCGCACAAGGAAGGTAAGTTGCCAGGCTGTACAAAAGAGTTATTTACTAAAATATTGAAAATGCGTAGAGTAAGGAGAAACCATTAAAAAAAATTACCTAAAACCAGACGATCATCATAGTTGAGCTCTAAGGTGTGGAATATATTGTCTAATAGGAGATAATTCATCGAAAAACAGCGCAATAATTTAGCCTGTAGTTGAAAAGACGCGTGTAAAAAATAAATAAAAGAGCGGTTGAAATAATTGCCTTGTCGTGAGGGTCGATACATTGAAACTCCTAAAGTCAATGTTGTTGGATTTGGGTGGGTAGCATGGCTGTCAACTTGCCACTGTTCAGAAAATTTCCTTCTTCCCATTAATATATGGTTGATTAGCACTTTTAGAAAGTGGCCTCTTAGTTGTTCCCTCCCTATACAGACTCCCCCTATACACTCCTCCCTATACAGCCCCTCACCCCTTTAAAAATGGTCAAGAAATGGTCTAGGGGATCCGCGGCGGGATGTTGAGAATATATTGTGTAAAACAGGGTGCAAATTTGAGTTGATAGCGTGTGAGTTGTTGGGTGCAATAACAGCCATACAAAAACCACTACTAAGCCATATTAAACAAACTTCTCACTCAAAGGATAATAAAAACGTTGGTGTGACTTACCTCTAATTTTTCAGCCCACTTGAAATGAAAAGAGGTTAGTTATTGGTGAAGTTATCCAATTAAGTTTACGTATTACCTCAAACATCAATATCATCTAGATCCAAGAGATTATTAGGTCAAAAATACTTTCTAGAGAGATTGCTTACCTGAACTCTATAAATGGCACTGAAGTCTTCTAACACGGCTGGATTTCGAAGACGTGTCTCCTAAACCGTTGGAATTTCAGCCCTCATGTTTGTCCCCAAAGTAATTTATAACACCATGGAAATAGCGTTTAGTTGCGAAAAAACTTACACAGTCATCAGTTAGAAGTTCCTGGAAAGCAATCTCAAAAATTGTCAAAAGAAGGAAAAGTAAAATTTCGAAAAGATCACTTCCAAAGTGGTGCACAACATAGAGCGTCTTCTTTTTCTCTGGTCCAAGTATTCCTCAACCATTTTGTTGAAGTAAGAGGTAAGAGAAGAGCTGGAGGGAAATATGCTACACGTACTCATCTAAATTCCGTTTGGGATAATTAAGGGATGAAGGGCTATATAGGGAGGGGAGGAACAATTAAGGGGCCACTTTCTAAGGAGGTCCCACTCAAGAAAACAGAAGATCTTGAACATGGTTTTGCCTATTGGGCTCTACCGCATAAAAAAGCTCCGGCATGCATGCTATTTTCATGCATCTAGAATTTCTTCTCGAGTGATTTTTCTCACAGTTAAGTCTGTGCGCGCATCTCTAACTCTCAAGCCTCCGTTGCACCGAAAGGGTTACCTAATCCAAGCAATACCCTTGAGAGATAAATTCATTTTAGGCCTCTACTACCATAGTCCAGTGAGAACATGGTAAAGGGGCAAAAAAAAGGCGAAAAAATTGCACAAATGAGTTCCAGAAAAGACTGCCTAAACCGCAAATAACCGGCCCAAAACAATTCTCTTTACCGTTTTTAGGGCATCAAAATAGGTTAAGGGGGATCGTACACGTATCCTATGGCCGCTACATTTTGGGGGTAGGTATTATAATAAGGTAGAGGATCTAGCGTTACCTGGTTGGTCAATTTTGAAATCGATAAATATCTATGTAATAATATTACTTGCTAGGTTTCATAAGTGCGTAACTTTTAGGCGAATAAAACCCGGCAAATAATATTTTGTTTACTATATATATAGAAAGTACATGTTATACGTGTCATGTCTTGACAATGAAGTATCACGTACATTTGAGCTGCCAAGTACATGGATTGGATTGGGCAGTGAATGGTAGAGCAGTCCATTGGCAGTGACTAGAGAAGTAAATGCAGATTGTGGTGAGCCGATCAAGTAGTCGGAATGGGGCGAAGACTTCTTTGAGGTAGAACAAGCCGATTCATACACTATCGACTCACTTAGGCTGGACTTCAGAGCATACTCCTCTGAACTCAACTTTCTGTCATTGCTGTGGGGAGAAGTGTCGACGTCTGTGCTTTCCCCGAACTCCTTTGCATCTTTTGGGTCTTTGCGGATTTGAACAGCTAAATTAAATGATTTAGAAATGCAGGGTGCTTTAACCATCTGCCGGGTAGCCTGTCGGCCGCAGCTCACCTGATCTATCCATCCCAGCTAATTTGCACTTGTTCCTAAAATTGACGATATGATTTCAAAGTCTTTGAAAAAAAACGGGACTTGGAGACAACAAAAATAACTCACAACCTACAAGCACGACAAGCACATCTGGCATCTAAAAAAAGTTTGATCATCTTTAATTTTTATAATCTACACTTTACTTCTATCAATTACACAAGTACCACCTCTTCTACACTGAAACTGCAGGTTGTAGGTTACTGCTCGGCGGAAAAAAGCATTGCATCCACGACAGGAAAGCACCTGCAAAATAGCTGACTTTACACTTCACCATTTGCAGGATAGCTATTCCTATTCAAAGAGGACAAGAAATGATCGAAATTCAGTGTCTCGTGTCCTTCCAACTACTTTTTTGTGCGTTTTAGCACTCCAAACGTACAGAGCACATGTTTTCTTCCAAATATGTGTGTATATACGCATATACGCCGGTTCAATGGGTTTAGTCCAAGGCTCGGTGCAAATAATTGGTTTATATATAAAAAATTTAAAATTTTGCTTTGGTGGCCCGAGGTCAAATGTTTTCTATTTAAGAAAAGAGTTGGTGGGGCCTTAAATGCATTTCTTATATGTTTTATGTTTTAAAAGGCAAAAAAAAACACTGAAAGTTAATCTTTGGAAGGACTTGAGATACCGAAATTTAGCCCAGGTGAAACTCACTCCATAATGATAGCCATCGGCAGTATCGCCACACACGGAACAGTACTCCACTCCTATAAGTAAAAATTGGTCGGAGTAAAAAACGTTCTGCCGAAAACATTGCAAAGGCAGCCGAAAAAAAACATAAAGAGCACCATGCATTGGAATCAAATCCCTTCTGACAGTACCAGCAAAGACTCTAATTTCACAAAATACAAAAAGCTTTGTGAATTTGGACTAGGGATTATGCAATCCATGAAACCGTTCCGTGCGGTGGTAACCGGATGAAAACTGAAGCTGGACGTACTCATTGGAGAGCAGTCCTAAAATGAGCTGCTCAAGAACACGAACAAATTTGAAGTAAATTTTTCGTCTGAACATGCACAAATAGTGAAACCTATCAGTAATTATCATTTAAGCAATCATTATTAAAATATTAACGCAGGGAATTGCGCCATCAGCCCATTTTCTTACGCCATTTTCAGACCCATCTTTGTATTTTCTACAAATGCTCTATTTCCTGTAATAATCATCCTGAGGTGTTTATTTTTTGATAAACCTCTAGAAGGAAGGATTAATACAGGAAATACGGTATAGTATGGGCCTTTTATTCGCCAAATGTAAAAACTTAAGCCAAACTTAAAACATAATTTTTAAATAATTTCTTGGATACGGCCATTGGAGCAACCAGCCATTTGTTACTTTAATTGACAAATCACCCTGCTATATTAGTGCCCGTAATATCTAATAGATAAGTTTGCAAGTCATGTAAAACACAGTAGTATCAAAACATGTTTTTTGGGGAGTGAATGTGGTATAGGTAAGCTCGATAGCTCTAGATTAGCAAGATCTGCACCATATCTAATATGAAAAGGCCTACTTGTCTGAGTTAAATCCCTCATGTGTTCAATTTCGTCCATTGTTCTCTGGCTTTGCATCCAACGACCTCCACAAAGTGGTTGACCATAAACGAGAATAAAGGTTATTTCACTGAAAAATTTAATAAAACAAGTATCATAGAACAACCCAGTAACACACATACGTAAATATAAGCACCCAAAGTCAGCCAAAGCGTATAACACTAGAGAACACAAAACACATATGCATGGAGAGAGGAGGTAATGGGAGTATACATTGGTATATATGTGAGTAGAGGGGTCCCATTCCATCTATTTTTACGTAAATAGAAATTTCTCTGGATATTAGCCAAAAATGAAATAACGGGTCTCATGAGCTAGTCCCGTCTGGCATTAAAGAAGTTCAATACTTTAAAAGAATGTAGGTGCATTTCAATCTCGTTCCTTGGATTTCTGATTAGTTATTGCAGTAAATCTATAAAATATGACCCACTACCCTTGAATGTGCGTCAAAAGTGCAGTTTCTTTTGAAACTAAGTTTAATTATTCAAAAATGACCGACATGTTTAGCACATCCCACTACTCCGTAGCTGCATAAAAACCTATTAAGCCTTTAGGCGGTAAAAAAAAACTGGAAAATAACTTCATATATATTCGCTCTTATGGCTCATCTACTTGGCAATGAGGCATTGACACATGCTCAAAAATGTAGCTAACATCCAGAGCTACATTTTTGAGTATGTGTCAGTGCCGAATTATCGAGTGGTTGAGCCGTAAAAAATCGTTGACCAGAGACATTAGTGACTAGCAGAGAAAATATACGGTATATGGAAATTCAATATAATTCATTAGGGGCAGACCTCCTAAAAAGGGCAGCAGTTTCCTTTTGGCCACCCTAAAAGAGGATCTATAAGAGCATTTGTTTACGTCTAAAGTAAACAAAGCTTAATTTAAGAAAGATATCTGCTTTTATGATGTAGACGTTGAACTCCAACAAATTCACGTAAAATTGGATGGTCTTAAATGGGGCTGCCGCTTGAATTAAGCAGCCAATGTAGTATTGACCGAAAAGTATCCAAATTGAGTGCAAGTGAAAGAAAAGTGTCTGATTACATCGAATTTGTGGAGATGAATTTGGCAACAAGGCAAGATAAGGGAACATAGATGGTGGACACCAAAGGTAAGAGAACGCCATAAATTTGTTTGTATGAGTCGGAATATTGGTGGTGGCACATATTAATGTAAAAATAAATTGGTTTTTCTAATGACTTTCGCTAACCATTTAAAGGGTTAAGAAGCGGGTTTGTTTCCAAAAAGGGGTTGTTTGTCGAAATATGGCCCAAGTCAATTAAGAAATCAAAGAAATTATATAGCATAAAAGTTAAAATACGAAAAGAACATTGCCTGCACCAAGAAAATACGGTAGAACACATAAATTTAGCCAATAAATAAACGCACCTGATATAGACAACAACATGAGGATGTCAAAAACAATGTAAGAAACTCTAAAGAGAGTGAGAAACGGGAGCTTGACGTTGAGATACGCACACAAGCATACCTGAGACATAAATGACTCGAGAACAAGCTGTAAATATATGCCGGAGCTTTTGTATGCGGTAGAGCCTAGTTGACAAAGCTATGTTCAAGATCTTCTCTTTTTTGAGTGAACCCTTCTTAAAAAGCCCCTTCTGTCCCTTCTCCTCCTTTTTAAATAACCACTCGGAGTGTCCGTACACATATGAAGAAAAAAATTTCATGGCAAAGGGTTTTTTTCTCAAAACAAAGACATTTTTAAAAAGATGTCATGTTCTGCACACTTGTTCATCACCATCCAACAGCGAAAAAATCGAAAACTTTTGGATTCCAGGTAGGTTTCAGCAGCCAGGTGGACAGACGCTAGGGTCAGCCTACAATAAGCAACATCACGCCGGTCACCCACAATGCAAACTGGCTTTTTCGAAGTCACGACACGTGTTTTCCTTTCGTTTGTTATTAATTTATATAAGATAGTGGGAAAAGATGAGTTTCTCTGTAAATATAAGCATTTATCCATCAGAGTTTAGGGAAGATTTGAGACAAAATCATTTTAAAACCAATTTTTTGATAGTCTACAATGTGTGCATATGAAACTGCTCATAGAATGGGATTTCATAAAGATATGCGCCCAAAAATAGAGTGGAAAACCTATTGTTTCAAGA
The DNA here is from genome assembly GCA_000981365.1 of Subanguina moxae. Taxonomy (NCBI): domain Eukaryota; kingdom Metazoa; phylum Nematoda; class Chromadorea; order Rhabditida; family Anguinidae; genus Subanguina; species Subanguina moxae. Next base: position 20,157 of record BBSZ01014570.1, read on the forward strand.
AAACAGACGGAGTGAGACAGAAACAAGGAGCAGGGAAGAATTAGAAAACACGTGGTGGTGGTGTTGTTGAGTAGTGCAATGGTTGGAGTTGATTTTGTGCTGCATGACAAAGAAATGGGCTGCCTTCGTCCTTTCTCATCCACCCTATCTCTCTCCCTAGTTACAGGCCAATATAGTAGTTCCACACCCAGCTTCCTACTGCCTATTTATTAAGAGTAACACAAATAATAGAGAGAGAGCTCTCTCTCGCTCTCTTCTTATCTTTAGATTGTTTAGAGTTGGAGAAAGTGCTGTATGTGTATGCCATAGATAAAAACAGTTTAGAGGGAAAAAAATGCGGTAAACAAGCTGGATGAGAAGGATTCGGTATTTATTGCGAAAACTTTTCCTCGGCTGACCATCAACTTTTTGATTGAAAAACTGACTCTATACCCTCCCCCTCCAATCAATCCCCCTAACCTATTTTAATGCCCTGAAAACGATAAAGCGAGTCGTTTGGGCCGGTCATTTGCGGTTAAGGCAGTTTTCTTTTTGCAACCTATTTGTGCAATTTTTTTGCCCCTTTACCATGTTTTTCTCACTGACCTATGAAAAAAAAGCCTGAAACGCATTTATTTCTCAAGAGTATTGCTTGGATTCATCTCACAGGTAAGGGGTTGGCCTCCCGCATTCCTCCCTACCTCCAGCTACCAATCAATTCCCGAAATTCCACCCGTGATCCCTCCCGCTCAATTGTTTTGCTAATATCCCTTTTGCTCCTGTGCCCCATTCGCTCACGAAAGGGAGGCCTATCCCACTCAACACTAATTACAGGTGGTATCATTAAGTGGTCCCATTAAGTAGTCATTAGGTGTAGATGATCAGGTATTTAACACCCACGATAGCTTTGCTACCTGGAATTGCCTCTTGCTAGCCTTGATAAGCTTTTGCTAGCACTAAGAAGGATGAGTAGAAGCAGTTATGAATTGCTGGCTTTACCATCCATATTGACATTTCTTTGGTACTAATGTTTCCAAAATAAGTATTAGAAATATATTTTTTTCTCGACTAGGATGGGATTGGGGGGGATTTTTTGTTTCTTTTTCGATTCTTAAACAAAATCAATGTAGGGATAGAGGCTCCTTGCAGACAATTTATATATAAAGAGTTATTTTTGGGAAATAATTGCATGGTGGTTGCACAGTATTACGTATTTTCCAATCATGCAAATCTGCGAAACTAAGTTGATTTACTAGATTAGTTTGATTGCATTTTTCTCGTTTCTATTCTCATCCCTGGTTTTGTGTGTGAGCTCTCTGCTGTTGACACCTCTTCTTTCCAATCGATTGCCAAACACCAAAAATAAGTTGAGCAGGCAAACTGCGATGGAAGACCGCTATTTATCATGGAAGAGAAAGGATTGGAAGACTACAGGGTGGTCCCCTTATAATATTATTTAAAGAAGCAGTTGACCAAAAATTTACTTTTCACTTCGCGGAAAGCTCCCAAAGACAAAAGATTTTTTAAAAATACGAAAGACCTTTTTCTCCCCTACAAAATGGTATGTAACTTTATTAGAACAACAACAACTATTCAAAATGGGATGCAATGCATTTTCGAGAAAGCTGTCGATCGCTGTTTGGATCATGTAGAGTGGAAAGCGGCACCATTTAGTTCTTCAGCACGAGTTCTTCAGCCCTTTAAGGCTTTGAGCATGCCTTTTTCTTCAGTTCCTGCTATTTTCGGAACTCTGAGAAGCCCAACAACCCCGCACTGGCTTTGCCTTTGCTGATGGAGCTTGATGATGGCCGGTCTAATCATTTATTTCTAAATATAGATTTAGTCAATATGAGAGTCACGTTATATATAAAAAGAGGAGAAAAAGGACTTTAAAATGACACCAAACACTCTGTTTACTACGGCACACATCCTAATTAGAAATCAGATTTTAAAACTGGTTGAAAACTTTTGCCTCACCCGGTATATCAAAATTTTAGCCGCTTTGTTGTTTGTAAACTAATTATACTCTTGGGTTTTGGCAGCCGGCATTGCAGGTAATAAAAAACGACGAGAAGAACACTCTTCTTTACATAAAATTTCTTAAAAATCCAAAAATGTTCTGAGAACTTCAAAAAGTTGAACAGGTTATCAGAACCTATCAAAAAGCCGAATTAAAAAGACTTTTGTATTCAACAGTAAAGTACTAGGTGAAGAAAAAATCGTCTCACTCGAGTAATATAAGCAATTAGCAATTAGAAAGAGAGAAGCAAGGGCGCCTTCCTATAATCTCTTTCCCACCTGGATAGCTATAGCTGGTGACCGCCTCAACCAAATGGACCAAGGAGAAGGCACATAACCACCACCTTCACTTGTTAGCCACTATGTCCATCTTAGACTGGTGTTGCGGCCGCTGGTTACCAGGATACAACGATATGCTGATTTGTGGCCGGTCAATTGGCTGCCAGCCAGGTCTACTGCACCTCCTTTTCTCATTTCATTCATTATTTCATTGCTAGCCTTGGATGCTGACCAGATTTTGTGGACCGAATGTTGCCTAATGTTATCTGAATGTTTTCTGCCGTATTGGTCGCATTGGGATCAATTGATCATGGATATCAAATTCTGCTAGATCATTATAGAATTTGGCAGACTACTGACTATATTAGAGGCCATTGGTAGACCAGTTGATTTTTGGGATACTGGAAGATTGTTTTTTGACCGACTATGAGCAATCGAAATGTCACTGCCTCTACAGCAAACAGAACGGGTTTGGTTGTTAAAGGTGAGTTCGGTGCGAAGAAGCGCAAATCTTCAGAGTGGAAATGTCTGTAAATCTTTGTAAATTTCCTTCTCTAATTGGGTAAATAGATTCGGGTACTACTGTGTTGTCAGCCACCGATTTAATTCTCCACCATTTAAGAGACTTTTTTAGAATAAAATTTGGGAAAGAAGCATTTTAATGTCTCAATTATTTGGTTTAGGAACAGGCTATGCCTCTCCAATCCAGTCTTCTGTTCAACAACCGACTTCCACATCCATCAGAACTTCTGTTCGTCGCACTGCCCAATTCAATGGATCCTCTTCCATGCGAAGGTCAGGCAGTATGAGTAATGTTTCTGCTAGCCCATCTTGCTCTAATCGGGTCCCACTTGTGCCTCAGCCTGATTCAGGCAGTTATGCAAGCAGTAGAGCAATCAAATGCAACAAGGCCGGTTCTACCTCTTCTGAGCAGTGAGTTTTGTCAAGATTTATACTTTATCTTGGAGAAAACAGATGAAAGTATGACCATGCTTGTGAAATTGCCGCACATCTGACAATGACAGCTAGTATATATATTTTTCAACAGACTTCTCTGCAAAGATGCTACATAATCGACCTTATTTTAAATTTTTCGTTTAAAATTTCCACCAAAAAGTAAACCTCCAGCAGTTACATCGACCTTGTCGTTTAGAACAGTCATCTGCAACTGCCAACATCCAGCAGACGTCTCGTTTCTCGAGAATGTCTATGTACAAAATCTGCAGACGCAGATTGAGGTGCTGGAGCTGGAAAATAGCTACCTGTAAGTTAAGATTTACCTTTTAGGACGAGGCCGACCTTAGAGGGGATACGGCATTGAGATAATAATGGTGTTCTGCCTAAAAAGCAAAATTTTAGAAGAGGAACTACTGTTAAACCCAAATCTATTCTGAGAGAAGATCTAGAGGAGCGAAGAAGGCATTCGGAGTCAGCATATCAACCTTCGAGCAACCTGAGCTCGAACACCACCCAACAAATGCAGCGAGAGAGCTCTTCCTTTCTCTACTCTGGCGCTGGCAGAAAAAGAGTGGAGTTTATGGAGGAGGCAAAGGAGGTCAATGGAAAATACCCATCAAGTGCTTATGAACCTGATGTATCTCCTACTATTCCATCTGGTGGTGCATCCGCTTCTAGCCAGCAACAGTATCAAAGGCTTCAACAGCAGCAAGAGGGTCGTCAGAGGTTTCAAGACGAAGATCTGTTTTTAAAATTGGAACAAGCATTCCAGGTACTTTTTAAAGATCAAAAACTCTGTAAAAGGTTGCGGGGTCAGCATTTTTCTGAAAATACAAAAGTTTTCTACACAATAACTTATGTTTGAAATTCTAAGAAAAATTGTACAATACCTACTCCAAGTCAAACGTTAAATTCGAAAACATATAAACGTTATAAATATAAATAAAAACCATGGGTTTCAGTTTTATATATTCTTAATCTATTTTACATTCTCCAGTCCGGTTTTCTGAATACCCTGCGGTGTTTTAGCGTCAATATCTTTTTCAAGATTCAGGAACATGGAACGCAATGTGTTTAGGCGTATAATCAAGATTTTATTGCATTGTGTTGGTTGTAACTAAGATTTTTCAGAATGAACATTTGCTGGAAGAAAGATTAAAATCTCAAATGGCGGAAAATAGAAAGCTTTCATCAGCAAAAGCTGAGCTGGAAGACAGACTTTATTCCGCAGAAGGTATTCACAATTCTGCATATGACTATTATGACTCTAGTGAATCATTCCAATGGATTACTCTAGTGAATTACCTCTCCCCACCAAAAGATACTACACCATCCTCTTAGAAAAAACATCCAACCATTACGAGGGCGACGGGAGCTTTTGAGACATGTGACAAGCTGTGAAGAGGTATAAATAAGGCATAAGCAAAACTCAGCTCCAGATCTTCCTTTTCTTAAGAAAGTCCTGGCTTTACGGTCGTCCCTCCCTATGCTTGCAACATATCCCTTTAATAGTATTCAGAATTTCTTTTTATATGGTCAATGTACTTAGAAAGACCAGTTACTACTAGGAGATACGAGGTTTTCGGGGGTGAAAATTGTGGTAGGTGGTTCAAGGAGGATGGTGTAAAAATATTTTAGATATTCTTGTCTTTCTCTTCCCCATAGGGTATATAGGATCGCCAGAATAATCCTTTTCAATCATAGGAAAAATGAGTAAAGAGAGGCGAAGTTTAATGGAGGACGGAGTGGAACTGCAGGTGAATACGAATGTTACATAAAAAATTAATAATTTACCTCTTTTCGGTTTGTAGCGTCGCTTGGACGAACTCACCCCATTGCTGGCGGAAAAAGAAGCAAGGATAGCCAAATTAGAAAATGAAAGGGAAGAGTTGGGAGGCAGATTGAGAAGTGCTAACCTTAAAGTAACCAGTCTGCAGGTAGGCCTACATAGCTGTTTTTTCAAGAGAATGGCAGCACATAAAAATTTTAGGCAAGTATTGAAGAACGTAACAGAGAAGAGTCTTTGTACTCAGAACTGGATTCCGACAGGAAGCAAGAGATTGAAAGGTGACTATATGTGACAGAATTTGTCGAAAGTGTCCACGCCACTATTCTGTTAACAAACTTTGTGAAAAGGAAAAATAACCCAGTCTAGTGAAACACTTATCGACTTTATTGGATTTATTTAATGACTTTGACTAAATCCGATTTCTAATTAGGATGTGTGCTCTATCAAACAGTCTGTTTGGTTTTAAATGAAACCAAGCAAAATACTTGATAGAGCACATATCATAAATAGAAATCAGACTTCAAAAGTGGTCGGAAACTTTCGCCTCACCCGGTACGGGATATAGGGTAAAAGAGCAGTAAGAAAGCAAACTTTAAGGTTGCGAGAAAAACTGCGTACAATAGAGAAAAGCTTGGAGGAGCAACAGTCTAAGGAAAACAACATGATTGTGAGTTGCTTTTGTCTGCTTCCACAGTTCTTCCTCTTTTATTTAGGATGAACTGACATCTCTAAGAGAGAGACTGAAAGAAGAGGACTTAGCAACAAGGCATGAAAGAGCGTTGTACGAAAAGGCTGTGCAAGAAAAGATGGATTTGGATAAGAAGAACGCTGAATTATCTTCCAAAATACGGCGTTTAGAGATGCAGCTGGAACAACAACAACATGACCTCTCTGCCAGACGCAAGACTGAAACCCATCATCGAGAGTTGGAAGAGGTACTTCAGATGGCGGAAGAACGTGTGAAAAAAGAACAGGAGAGGACGAGAACAATAATAATGCGGGTCTGAAATTTTTTCAAGACAAGTATAACAAAAGGGAAGTAAAATTCAACAAAGTCACAGACGTGAATTCTGTGTAGCTCACTTCTGGCCTACAACCAACTTTAACTTTTGGCGACCAGATTTTAGGGCAGAAGCGCGCAACCATATGTACACATACTATTGTTTTCCAAAAATGAGACCAAAGAAGAGATGCGAGGGTAAAAGATGGAGAAAGAAAAAGTACTTTTTGCAAGTTTGCTAAGGCTGTTGGTCCAGAATTTTCTTAACGCAAAGGAAAATTTGTAGATTCTTACGAAATTTTACGATGACTTACCTAATTCGGTGTTCACTTGATAAACATGAAAAATATGTCTTTCAGTAAATACTTTTCTGCCTTTCATGTTGCTAGCCAAGAAACTAATTTGTTCTAAATATTCAAATGAGTATGTTTGCTTTTAGGAAAGAGAACGCATAGCTGAAGAGGAAGAGTATCGAGAGGCTCGTCAAAGAATACAGCAAGAGTTGGAAGGACTCCAGGCAAGTTTACAGACATAAGAAATGTGTCTTTAAGTAAAGACCTTTCTTATGCAGGCTTTATCCCACTCTCTTGCCAGTGAAAACAAAAGTTTACGCGAAGAGAGAATAGCTATAGATGAACGACTACAATTTCTTCAAAAAAAGGTAGAAGAGTTAGAAGTAAAAATAGTAGGGCAAAATTTACCATTTAGCTGGTCTCTAAAGAAAATGACATATTGGATTTGACGGAAAGAATGGAAGAATTCAAGAAAAAATACTTAGAGACCAGCAATCGCCTTCGGTTAGAGATTACTCGTTTCAGTGACAGGTTGGTTTCTTTGATTCAAAAACTCATTTTAGTGAGTTTACGCTCATGCCCTCATACAAAATGTTTAATTTGAGAAGTGTGGAACTGGAGGAAATAGTGAAGCGAGTACACGAGCTATCTGATTCCATCCCTAGACGCAGCTCTTCTCAAGGCTATTATCCACTGCTCTCTCCACTCAAACACTCTCCCAAAGGGCAGTCACCAAATCACTCTGGAAGACAATTGGAAGGCAGCTCCACTGAAACTGTTTCTGCCTCTAGATTCTCCAGCCGAGAGCATACTGAGGGAAGGACAATGTCAGACACACAGATAGGGATAAAAGGAGCAAGAAAATCTCACAGCCGCATGCCTCAAGCTTCTGCCGCCATTCCTACCTCTTCGTTAGAAATTATGGGTAGATCTAAGAAAGGCAAAGAAACCGCCCATTCTTCTTTATCCAAATATACGCGCCCACATAGGCGATCAAGTGTAGCGACTACCTCGAGAAAAGAGTCTACAGACGATGAAACCACTTCTGCAACCCATAGAGATGAATTGGCACAAAAATATAGAAGAAAGTTGTCGTGACCACCATTCGTTATTGATGAGATATTCATTCTAGCCATCAATTATCACAACCTCCTCCAAAAGTAACCCGACACTGCTGCATTATATTCCCACCCCCAATCGTTTGTAACACTCTCTACAATAAATAATATATCCCTTCTGTACACATATACCCCTTGCTCAAACTCTTTACGCTAGTAAGTCCGTAGTTCTCCAACCTCAAGTTTTCGTTGCTCCCTGACGGGGGGATAGGAGTGGTTCGAGGGGGTGGCGATAGTTGTAGTGCGATATTGCCCATTCCTGTATGTTATTCAACTATAAAATGTGACTCAGGCCCAATTATTGATCCCTTATTAAGGTCTAAGCCCATACATCTCATCTCCCAAATATGGAGTCTCCTTCTCTGTCTTAATTTTGAAGGAATTATAAAAAAATATTGTGAAATCTCAATTATATTCACTTATTCTTTAAAAATATGTCAATTACACAAGTGTAATTGGAAATGTTTGACTAATGAAAGAATTGATATACTAATGAGTGTCTGAAGTCTGCAGGAACCACACTAAAGAGTTTCGTAATTTAATGCTCTTTTCCCCTTTTTATTCTCTTCTTTATCTTGCCAGCAGATGAAAATTTTTTAAAGCACTTCGATAAGCATTGAAAGACCACCATAAAATAAAGTTGAGTATTCCATTGAGCACATTTTGGAAAGTTATTTTTATAAATACATAAACACATATGTACAGCTCTCATGCTTAAGGATCCTAATATACCAAAAAAACTAGAAGTCCTTCCGCGCTATAAACATGTTTCTTACATGCTTTAGCAGCTAAAACATTTAAAAAGTTGTTAAATCCCAATTTTAGGCCACGATCTTTTGAGACAGTCCAACCCAAACAGTTCGGTAAGTAAGTTAGTAATTATTGGTTTTCCTTATGTAAGTGCAATAAAATTTATCTACCAGTCAAAATATAAAACGCAAGCTAAAATAGATGCTCAACCAAGCTCGAAGGTCCTTTCTTTTTGTGCCACTGCTATATTTTCTGATTATGTGTCTCTCCTCATGTTTTTCATAGAAAGGTTTTCCATTCATGCTTTAGCGATAGCAGGTGCATCATACCTTTTTCATGCTGTCATGGCGGCGCACGAAATGCACTCCATTTCAAATGGTTATAATTTTTTTTTAAGAATTGGCTATCTTTTTGAATAGCTTTTAGACGGTGGTGTCACAGAAATGAATATTTTGCGCTAGGTTTAAGGAGGTTTAGACTCCAAGAACTACAAAAGTTATAGTATTATATGTTGGGCTCTTCGTGATTTATACTTGTTAAATATTCATTTGTACATATTGTATATCAACTATAGGTTATATAGAATGAGAATGAAATGGAAGTTGCCTAAACTTTATTCTACCTTTTTCTTACTCTTGCTGCTCTTGACATGTGCAATAGCTGGTGGGAAGAAGAAAGAAAAAAGAAGTATGTTATATTTTGCTTAAAACATATAAATTTATAGACTATCTTAAATATTT
>BBSZ01014574.1:7104-22968 GCA_000981365.1 Subanguina moxae
GTCACATGAAATTTCACTTTAACTAAAATGAAATGAAATTTAAAATGAAATTTCATTTTATTTAAATAAAATGAAATTCATAGTGAAATTTCATTTCATTCTCATTTCAATTTCATTTAGGAAAACACTGGTCAGGAGTCACTAAAAAATATTGGTATAAAATACAATGCCACAAATATGTTTTTCTGAATTTAGGGGGCCGCCATGGTTCTCAAAAGCTACAAAATTTTTTTTTGTAGCACTTGAAAAAATTCTCGTTTGAACATTTTTAGTCGATTTCTATAAATTTTTAGCTTTTGAGAACCATGAGGGCGCTCTATGAGAGGAAATACGGTGTGTTTTTCAAACTCCAGCAGAAACGTCTTTATTAGAAAAAAGCACGGTAACTATTTGTATTTTAATTTAAAATATTTTGCAGTGGAGTACTAGCAGAATTGTTAACTATGAGTCGTAAGACCATCTCGCAGTGCACATCCTACACCAATTCCAAGCTCTACAGAGACAACTACAATGGAATGTGGCGAATGATTCTGAGGCCGATCGCAAACAATACCACATCCATTTGGTACCATGATAGAAGCATCGACAGCAATGTGGAAGTTTTCGCCACTCCTTGCTTTTACTGGTACTTAAGATGTGCTTACATATATATTAATAAACATTTTTATCCATACTGAAGAATGAGTACCGATTTTTAAGCTTAGCATACCTTGTTGTTTTAGCCTTCTTATAAATGATATCTTTAGACCTCAGATACTGCACTTAGAAATACAACTAAACCTAAGGCCTAGGGTAGTTCAGCGTAGGTTAGCCGAGCCTCAGCGTATACTTTGCTTCACTCATGTTTAGTAGTTCACGACTAACATACGGTGATCTACCCCAAGTCTAAGTTGTATGTCCAAAAGTTAGCATTCGAAATGAAAAGCCCTTTGAAATATGAGCTTACAAAGGCAAAATATTTTTGACCCTCTATGACGAAAAAGTGTGGAAAATAGCCCTGTTATCGTTTTTAGCGCATTAGCTAAAACAATAGGTGGATAAAGCCTGAAAAGCGGTACCCATCCTCTATTAGAACCAATTTTTAGGAATAAAACTGATGGTGGGAAAAGTATGCTCTACGGCTACCCTCTAATCTCTAACGAGTATTGCAACTAAACAAACTGCTTACAGGATCTATCAACAAATTTCCCACTTTTAAACAAAGGCAGCTTGTAGTGATTTTCAAAATTTTGACTCTGTCCTAATATACAGGGTGATTCAAAAAAAGAGCAACATTTTTGGAAAAGTCGATCAAGGTTTCGCCTCCCACGAGGGGAGGGCGATTTTGGACAGGTTTCAGGCAGGTTGACACACAACCATAGCAAGTCAACAGAAAACAATAACAGCAAAACGTTTATTGACTTCATAACAAATTACAAATGTCACGATGGACATCAAAAGGCTTTGCAATGTCCTCCTTTTCTTTGCCCTTTTGCTTGAGACAAACAAATGCCATGCGCAGTTCTTTCATTCATTTTCTGTAAAGCAGCCACTTTTCAAAAAAATGCAAACAAAAACGAAAAGACATCATTTAAAAATTTTCTTACAAAAAGTTCCAAAAATGTTGTTGTCTTTTTCAATCACCCTCTATCTATTTTTTTTTGACTTGATCACCCAAATTGACTTCTAACGTATATTTTACACGTACGCATGTATTTTTGTGCAAAAATTAGAATAAAACCATTTTTATTTCTATTTCCAACCACAAATCTCAATATAAAGTGGTTTTCAAATAGAATCTACCTGTTTCTGCAAGGTAAAACCTTAAAATTCATGGAAAAGAAACCATATTTGTGGAAAATACCACGTTTGCGGAGTCAAGCTGCAAGAAGGACTTCTTGGACAAGGTGAGACTGGCTGTTTGCTGCACCTTAACTTGAGTTAAGCAGGCTTTTAAGCAATTGAAAGGGTTGTTTAATGGATTTTTGGGTTGTCATGACAAACTGCTTTTTCTCTCACCCTATTTTTTCGGCATTACGGCTGAATGGTTGCCAGCAAAACGGTTATTGAGTGAGAGGAGCATATGTCTCTGTCTGTTCTTGCCTCTTGCAATGCTCTACCAAGCTGTTGGATGTGGAATAAGTATTTTTAGCGTCGTCCATTTATTACAAATTACTATTATTGCCTTTACCTTTTGTGCAATAGGCAGTGCCATTGTTTTTATTGTATTTTGCATCAAAAAGCTATAAAAGACTACTCTAGACAATTTTTTAGAAATAAATTTTGTCCAAAAAGCTGTTGTGAATAATAGGTAGCAAACTCTTTGCAAAGATTATTTACTGGATTTAGGGTACTGAGAGATGGCTTTTTAAGAAAAGCAATTTTTCCGAGTTTGGTCATTTTTCATAAAAGTATGTATTTTTGTGCTTCTATGATAGAAGTTCTATCTAACTGCTACAAAAACTTTTTTGGACAAATTTTGTGATTGTACATTAAAATTTGCACGGAAATTTCTTATGTGTTCACTTTTGTCACGTGAACAAAATTGACAAGTTATTTTTCTTAATTTTCTTTTTGTTAAGCGGTATTTTGCTAACGGGGGAACACATCTACCGTATTTCTTGTAATAAATACCCTTAAATTAAAAAAAGTGTTTGTGGCATTGTGTTTTTGACACCAATTTTCTTGTTGAACATCTTATATACCAAAATGTAGCTTAGAATCTAGGCTACCGTATAACCTCTATTAATCCTCCCCCCTCTTTCGTCACCACGGTCAGTGGTCAACCATTTTTACGGTTCAACTACCCAACAATTGGGCACTGACACCATACTCAAAAATGTAGTTGAGATTCAGGGCTATATTTTTGAGTATGTTGTCAGTGCCCAATTGTTGGGTAGTTGAACCGTAAAAGTGGTTGACCACCGATTATGGTGACGAGAGAGGTGGGAGGATTAATAAAGGTTATACGGTATCTTTTAGATATGACATTTCCTGGAGTCACCAAAAAAATTGATGTCAAAAACACAATGCCACAAATACATTTTTTTAATTTGAGGGGAAGGGGCCGTTTATCACAGGAAATACGGTAAGTTGGGGTCATATGCGAAGAAAATTTATGCAGAAGTGTGACGCCTCAAAAAGTAAGAAGGGATTTTTAACCCAGTTTAGCCGTAAATTTAACACTCAAAAATGGTATTGTTGGCAATACCAACAACTGTCGAAAAAGATACTGACAAATTTTCAAATTGGAAAAAAGATTTTGAAATTTTCCTGGAAAATATCAATAAAATTACTCTTTTACCTGTTTGGCAGGTTTCGAATTTCTCAAATGTGACGAGATGTGTGTACATCGAGTTTCTAATTTACTAATTTTTGTACAGTCGAGTAATTTTTACACTAAAATAAAGATATTTTTAAAAGTTCTTTTTCCTATAGGCATTAAGCTTAATTATGGAATGTATGGTTTTGGAAGAGCTACGAAATAAATAAACAAAAAATATATAAAATATTGGTTTTTATCCGAAAAAAGCCCATTCTTTGTCTTTTTTTAAATTAGAACTAGTTTGGTTTACCTTTAACTGCAGTTACTTGGTTTTTTATTTGCTGGTTTGTAGTTGTTAAAACATCCTTCTTCTATTCTTCTTACCTTTTTTAGCTTTTCAATCTATTTTTTTAAATAATTGTTTACAGAAAAGTTAACAGTTGGTTCTACCTTGCTACAAATTCTACAAATGCGCGAAATAGTTCACATCCAAGCAGGTCAATGTGGTAATCAAATCGGGGCAAAAGTTAGTTTCTAGTTTGTTGGAAGAATGACCAATTAGAGATGATTTTTGGAAAAAAATTTCAGTAGTAAACATACAAAAAAATTAATTCCTGGTGGGTAAAATGTACAAATCTGAAAACAGATTTTTAATAAGTGACTTGTTTGCTGAGATACTATATTTCCTCTAATAAGCGCCCGGGGCGTTTATTTTTCGATCGACCTCAAGAGGGGGCGTTTATTAATTTTAAATTCGCGGTAGTACTATATGTTTTTTACTAGATTTCTTTTATGCGCAGAGCTTTTTTATTTGGTATCTATTTTCACATATATATACCAAAAAATGCTTCGCAAAATTAAATTTTTCAATTCTACTTGTTGAAATAAACCATTCTCAGCTGATTGACTTGTAAAATTTTGAGAACGAAGATCTCGAGAACGAAGAGGGTCTAGAATCTGGGAAGTACCGATCTTTTTCGTTTCCTCCATGGTATAAAAGTTGAAGGCGATCAAACACGCGAAAGAATTTTTTCTTTATTCTGCAATTGAAAAGTATTGCGCTAATCGAAGAAGAATTAGAGAATATGACAAGGAAGAAAAGAAACCTCACGTTCTCAAGTGAATACAGGGTTTTTCCAAAAAATTCGCACTATTTAAAATGGTCATTTTTTTTCTAAGCCGCTTTTCGAATCTGTTTTAACAGATCGATTTTTCTCGACGACAATATTTGTTTTTCGTATCTAACTTAAAAAAAAATTGTTGACCAATTTTTTCGATTTTTGCCTTGGTTCCCCCTTTGTTCCAAAAATGACCGCTTTTCATTAGTACTCAAACATGATCAAAAATGACTTTATTCAAAGGATGTAACATCATAACAACAATAACAGAGATTAACTATCAATTTCTAGCATCAGTATAACTTTGTTCGACACACGAACAATCTGATGAAAATCCCTTTTCTAATTTTAGTTACTCAAATTTTCACATTCCCGCGTAAAATTCCTATGCAAAATTTACGGTCATTTTGTGACTGAAAAGGGGACCAAGGCAAAAATTGAAAAAATTGGTCAAAATTTTTTTTTTAAAGTTAGATACGAAAAACAAATATTGTCGTCGAGAAAAATCGATCTGCCAAAACAGAAATTTGAAAAAGAACTTAGAAAAAAAATGGCCATTTTAAATAGAGACAGAAAGATGCCTTCGGGTGGGCCCCGTTCGGGATTCGACTTTCGAAATATTCTTCGGGGTCGGGGTTTTAGGAGATTTTCGAGGCGGGGCCCCGAAACAAATTTCGCGGTTTTCAAAGCCTTCTTTTTCGCAAAATTTTCACTCATACAAAAGCTCAAACAAAAGCGAGGTACACCAGTAACTAAATTTATTGACAAAAAAACGCATACTCACTCACCTACAAGCTCAACTAATTTTGGATAAATCAATTGGCTTTCCTAAAAGAAGATCAATGAGGACATTTAGACTGACTAGATTAGTTGAAGAGCTTTACTTCCCAAAATATTAAGGGATCCTTATCCGGATTAATGCACTTCATCTTGTTGTAGGCATACACTTCCATCATCGCTGTATCTATCGAAGGAATCTCTCTATCAACATTATCTTGCGCTTATTAGAGGAAATACGGTATGATCAAAGCTAGGAGAAATAAACTTTGAAAAGTGGATTCACGACTGACTTTGATCATATCTCAACTACCAGGCCACTTTTTAAAATCCTGTTTGCAGGTTCAGATTCTTGAAGTCTTACTGTCTACTGGATTGGCTCAGCAAAGGAAAATTTTTATAAAATATAGGACTTCTATTGAAAAGTTTAAAAACAATTAAAACCCATCTTTAAAAAGCATTTTATAATTTTGTTATAACCAACTTATGCTTTTAGTTCTGGGAAGTGATCTCGGACGAGCATGGCATTGAACCAACTGGTGCCTACAATGGAGACTCGGACCTCCAGTTGGAGAGGATCAATGTCTACTACAATGAAGCTAATGGTGGGTGCCATTCATTTAATTCTCATTCCCCATTCCCACTGTCTTTCTAGGCGGCAAATATGTGCCCAGAGCAGTGCTGGTGGATCTAGAGCCAGGCACCATGGACTCTGTGCGAGCAGGTCCGTTCGGCCAACTCTTCCGCCCAGACAACTTCATCTTTGGCCAAAGTGGAGCTGGCAACAACTGGGCCAAGGGTCACTACACTGAAGGGGCCGAGCTAGTGGACAATGTTCTTTTTTGATTTTTATTCTAATTTATGTTTGAAAACGTAATTTTTGACTGATTTAGGTGCTGGATGTGGTCCGCAAAGAAGCTGAGTCTTGCGATTGTCTTCAAGTGAGCATTTCTCTCTGCTAGAATGCAGAATACCCCAGCCAGGTCGTACAGCGAAGCCTCATAAGCATTCAAAAACAATTAAAAAAAGACCTCAAGAGAAAATTTGTAGTACGGATATAGCATAATTAAAAAAATGGTTTGTCTTGGTCTCTTGTGGTTTGCTTAGCACCTAGGTGGATCGCATACCTGGTTGAAAATGTCCAAATATGTTAGCATAAATATAGATATACGTAAATTATATTTTTTGAAAAGAACGACAATTGCCCAAATTTTAATGGGCACGGAATACTTCTCTTTGTCTATCAATAAACTCTTTTTGGTCGTTCAAAATTGAAAGAGAAGTACGTCGCGCGCATTAAAATTTGGGCGAATCCCATTGTCTTCAACAACCATGGTCCTTTAAGCCTTGTGTACAGTAAGTGGGGTCTGGCGTTTGCCAAAATAAGGTCTCAGATTTCGACTTTTTAGACAGAAATAGGCTCTGAAAAATATTCATGTCACGCTTTTACGCATGTCTTAACTTTTGTTTTGCGTCTAAACGTCTTACAGATCCAATATCAAGTTGAGATTTGAGACCTTATTTTTTGAAAAGATCCATACCCCACTCATTGTACACAAGACTTTAGACAACAAAAGTAAATTTTTTCTTTGAATTGTGTGGATCTGTTGAACTACTGAAAACTTTTCGAGGTCGGGAGGCTTGAATTCACAATTGGTTTCCATTTATTCACCCACTAAAATGTCGCTGGTTGGCAGGCGTTCTGGACTTAACTTCTGGACTTAACTCTTGTCTCTACAACCAAAAAATTATTTCTGTTTCAGGGCTTTCAAATGACCCACTCTTTAGGTGGTGGCACTGGCTCTGGCATGGGCACATTGTTAATTTCCAAAATAAGAGAGGAATATCCTGATCGGATTATGGCTACGTAAATTCTTTTTAGTATTATTATTTTTAATTTGTTGCATGTTGTAGATACTCAGTAGTGCCTTCTCCCAAGGCTAGTTTTTTATTTATTTTAGTGTGTGTCAAATTCGTCCGACCATCTGTTTAACTAAAAATGTTCGAATTTTCTGCTTTTTGCAATAATTTTTTTAAATTCAACATCTGAAATACGGGGTCATCGGACGACATTAAACTAGCATTTTAAACTAACAAAAATAATATTTCCAAAGCACTTTAACAAAGCATTCTAAAAAATGAGTATAAGATTACTCAGCATTTATTCCACTCACTTCAATGCATCGCTTCATTCTTCTTTGATAGGCGTCGATGCTTCCATCGATTGTCGCTTGGCCAAAAGAGATAGTCGGACGAATTCGACACACACTGTAGTGTCAAAAATATTTGTTCTAATTTTATGTGTCAGACACTGTTGTTGAGCCATACAATGCTACTTTATCAGTGCATCAGTTAGGCAAGTTTGCTCAACTTCCATTAAAACAAGGGCTTAAACTTATTTGAACAAAACTTTAGGCTATTTTTGCTTTTTTAGGCTATTCTTCGATGCTTAGGCTTTTAGGCCATTCTGACTTTCAATTCAATAGTATCAAAAACATAATGTGTTAATTTAAGTATTAAGGATACAGTCAATTTTTAATTCCTATCCAAACTTTCGGGACACACGGTAGTGTATGCTAAGAAACTAATGAAAAACGCATGAAGTTCGATGTAAAACGTTACATAAAATTTAATTTAGGCCAAATGAAATGAAATCTGAAATGAAATTCAAGATAAGTTATCTTAAATAACATCACAAATATTTTCAGTGGAAAACACAGATGAGACCTTTTGCATCGACAACGAAGCCCTGTATGACATCTGCTTCCGCACTCTCAAACTCACTACTCCCACTTATGGAGATCTTAACCATCTGGTTGGAATTTTGTACATTGTTCAGACAGTAAAAAAAGTGTGTTTTAAGGTATCGATGACAATGTCTGGAGTGACCACTTGCTTGCGTTTTCCGGGACAGGTATTTCTTAAACCGCATTTTGTGTCTATAAACAACAACTTATTTAGTTGAATGCTGATCTTCGAAAATTGGCTACAAACATGGTTTGTGGTTATGTTATGGAATTCAAAAAAGCAACCCTTAACCATCTGCTAACCAATTTAGGTGCCTTTTCCCCGCCTGCACTTCTTTATGCCTGGTTTTGCTCCACTCACTTCTCGAGGCAGCCAACAGTACCGTGCACTGACTGTACCCGAACTTACCCAGCAAATGTTTGATGCCAAAAATATGGTTAGTGATTTTTTGAGCAGTTAAATTTATTGTATTTTCTTAATTAACACGCAACTTTTTCCATTTCAAACATAAGATTTACAAAAATATTTTTTTTTTGAAAAATATGTAACAATTTCGGATATTGTCATTTTTCGTTTATTTTTATGGTCCTTATTAATCAGTTTCCTGCCATAACCGCTTAAAAAATCTGTAAAACGGTTATAATAATTCTAATTTTTTAAGCATACCAAAGCTATCATTTTATATTGAAAAATGTCATTTTTGCAGATGGCGGCTTGCGACCCTCGCCATGGACGCTACTTGACCGTGGCAGCCATTTTCCGTGGTAGAATGAGCATGAAAGAGGTGGACGAGCAAATGCTGAATGTACAGAACAAGGTGAGTTGCGTTTACTTTTCTTTAAAGGGGTTTGCCCACTCCTGTCATAAACATGACAAATGGTTTGTTCGCGTGGGAAGCAGTTTTCCCCTAGAAAACCAAATAACTTTCAAAGTTTGATATGAGATACAAAGAGTTTACAAAATTTTTGAAGTAATTACAAGGTAAATTTGTAAATTTTTGGGTCTTTTAGCAAAAAAAAATGTTGCCGCGCACACAAACAGTGTGTCACGCCGATGACGGCAGTATGGTAAAAGTTTTACTTTTGTGACAGCTCTGCTATTTATACACAAGTAAAATATATTTTGTTTTTTGAGCTCTGAAAGGTTTTTTTATAATTTTTTATGTATGCCATCCATTTCTTGGATATTTTGATCCTTAGAGAGTCGTTTCTAAAAAATCCAAAAAAAAACTTGCTTAGGGAAGGGGGGAGGGTGTGGTCAAACGAGTGCAGTCCTGGTGAGTCATGTTCTACTTCAACTTCTGTATCTTTTGAAATAGACTTAAAAAACTAAAAAATGTTTTAGAACAGTTCCTACTTTGTGGAATGGATTCCAAACAACGTGAAGACAGCTGTTTGTGACATACCACCCAGAGGGGTAAAGATGGCAGCCACCTTCATCGGCAACTCTACTGCTATTCAGGAGCTCTTCAAACGCATCTCTGAACAGTTTACCTGTGGGTTTTCGGCTTGATGAATGCTTTTATTCGGTGCTTATTGTTTAGCTATGTTTCGACGCAAAGCTTTCCTGCACTGGTACACGGGTGAGGGAATGGATGAGATGGAGGTTAGTCTTTTTATCAGGTCTGGCCAGAGTGCACTTAAGCAACTGAGCCAGAATTGCGTTTTATACATATATAAAACGCAATTTTTTGTGTGGGTCGAAATTTGATTTTTTCTTCTGCAATTGTAGTTTTCTTTTTTTTTTGTATAGTTATTTCAACGTTTTAAGGCTTTTAGCGAGTAGGAAACAGGTCTGTAGGTGCATCTCTAACTCTCAAGCCCCCCTCCGGGGGGCTTGAGAGTTAGAGATGCACACATCCACATACCTTAGACACAAATCACTCAAAAGGAACTATGAATGCATGAAAAAAGCATGCATACCGGAGTTTCTTTATGCTGTGGGCCCCAGCTAACAAAACTATGTTCAAATTCCATTTTTTGAGGGTATTAAGGTACACTTTAGGCTGGTTTTTTTAGTCTTCTAAGGCACAATAAATTTAGTTTCAGTAAAATTTTTTATAAAACCGGTTTTTTGTCGGCAAAACGTCGGAAAACAACATTTTTTTTTATCGTTTTAAGCATATAAAAATTACTTAGGAGACGTTTAAACATTGTTTCTAAATCAATATAAAATGCGCCCCCAAGTGCATGAGTGCCTAATATTCAATTAATTATTCTCTAATTTCTAGTTCACTGAAGCTGAATCCAACATGAATGATTTGGCAAGCAATTTCTCTTAAAATTCATAAGATTTCACAATAAATTCGTGTTGCTGAGGTATACACCGACCTCTCCTCCAAAAATTGTGGGGGATGTTGCTACCAAAGTGTGGACTACTATATAACCTCTATCAAACAGCCCCTTCCCCCCAATGAAGGAACCCCTTTTCAATCAATGCCCCTTTTTTGGTGAAGATGCAAAAGTAAAAATGTAACCCCTACCCAGCGTCCCAGATAGAAGGTTAATTTTATGCCACCGCGGTGGATCTCAACGCAGTGCTATTAAATGGGATGTTCCGTGTAAGGGAGCTAACAAAAGCCTTTATTCCAACAAATAAAGGCCTTCACGAACAAAACCAAATCAAAAACAAAAACAAATACAAATTACAAGTTAAAAAGCTCAAGTTGATATTCCCAAAGGCACAGAGACGGGCCCGTCTCCCTCTGTAGTGATCGATCCAGCTGCTATGAGCGCCACCTATTTATGTGGCCCATATCTGCTGTCTCGATCAACAGAGGGGGAGCAGACAAGGGAGAAGCATACATTTTTAGTGTAAATTTCACACAACAGAACCATTTTCAAAGCCAAAACATCTCAACATTCCAAACTATACAACTTTCACAATACAAACGGGCTACGACAACAAAGATTAATGAGATGTAAACCGCAGTCTATATACTTAAAAGTTCACTTATTTACACAAAATAAAGAACACGAACAAGCACCTAATTCCACGAACAACACTTTTAAGAAGAGCTTTGTTGTCATCATTACATTGGGATGTCTCATCTTGTTCAATGGTTCATTTTCTTCAACACATAGTTACCGATACAAAAACAAGGTCATAATTTACAAATGGGCGGGAATGACTTATACCGAGTCCTCCCAAAAGTGCATTTTGACAATTTTTTGAGCATTCGAGATTGTTATAAATCCACAAATACGTTTGACGTGGCGGACGGCTATTTTTGAACAAAAAATTTTGTCCAAAGATTGACTTTTTGACTTGATCTCCAAGGAAACCGGAATTTAAGGCTACCTAGTTACCCATTTAATAGAGTTCGCAATTTGCGAATTATCAAATCACCAACACCAATTTTGTTCTAACAAAGTGACAAAAAAGTGTCAAAAGGAACTCGTAACCCTTCTAATATTCGTTTCTTCCTTCTTTCACCGGGTCGATACTAACGTTTCCGTAGTCTTTTAATAGCAATGTAGGCTTACAGATCAGGGGTGTAATGGAATTCCACTTCCATTTCCATCTATTCCGCACTTCTTTTCACTTCCACTTCCAACTTCCATTTTTAAAATTTTACTTCCACTTCCAATTTCCAAAATTTTAGCTAGTTTTTAGTCATATTTATGGATCCTTGCAGCTGGAAAACTTATTTCAAGCGTGAGAACAACTCAATAAAATGTAGTGAAGCACACGGATCATGAGTTAGAACTGCCTGTAGAGAAGGTCACTTACTACAGCAAGGCATTAGTTGAGCTGACCGAATATTTAGCTGAGCCTGCACCATCCAAAAAAATAGATCCAAGTCAGTACTGGAAATTGAACAAAGACAGATGGTCGATACTTATTGACAGAGTCAAGAAGTTCCATAGTGCACCGATTGGATCCGTGGAAAGTGAGCGCCTTTTTTCTACTGCAAAGTTTCTTGCATCTGATCTCCGAAAGAGCCTCACAGGAGAAAATCTTCAAATGTTATTATTTTTGCATCACAATCTTCCCATTTTCGGCTTCAAGTATTGAGTGTTGTTATCATGTTTCGGTTGTTATGTTTGGTGGTTGAATAAATTTTGTAGACAGTTGCTTTATGGATATTGAACCCGCTTCCACTTCCATTTCCATCTATTCCGCACTTTTTTTCACTTCCACTTCCAACTTCCATTTTCAAAATTTTACTTCCGTTACACCCCTGTTACAGATACCCTTTAAATATACTTATTTCTCAAAAATATTGCTCAGATTCATCTCGCAAGTAAGTCTGTGCGCGCATCTCTAATTCTCAAGCCCCATTTACGGAGGCGACGGGGCTTGAGAGCTTGGAGTTGAGATACGTACACAAACATACCTGAGACATAAATCACTCAAAAATAGCTCTGGATGCATGAAAATAGCATGCATACCAGAGCTTCTTTATGCAGTAGGTCCCTGTAAGGGAACTATGTTGGGGAGTATAATCCAGTAAAGCCGCAGAATTTTATTCAAAAATGGGAAAGCTGAGATAGAGTTTTTTTTTATATTAATTCGTCGGTATTTTGGTAGCAAACCGAGGTGGGTGTGTTGCTCTGGCTGTGCGTTGTAAACTTTGTTAGCAAAAAATTGATGATATTTTAAAATAAAAGTTGTTCTTAGGTCAGCGAGTATCAACAATACCAAGATGCAACTGCAGGTAAAATATTTCTATCAAAAAATAAATAAATCTGTATTCCCTCCCGCCTAAAAGTTTTCTCCCGTCTTTGGAAAATTATCTCCCTATATATGATGTACCTTACTTATTAGCTTACATCAACAAATGTGTGAAAAAAGTTCTCCTCAGAAGTAAACTTTAAATCGATAGGGCCATATTATTGCAATTTACCTGTAAATTATCTAATCGAAAACAATTGAAAATTGGTAAAAATTTGATCATCATACATCTGCTGAAAAAAAAATTATTTGGCACTTATTTGTACCGATAAAATTTGCAGATGATGAGGGAGAATTTGATGAGCATGAACATGACATCGAGTAGAGATCAGTCACATCTCCTCCAAGCATCATCTTTTATTTTTATTGTGGTTCATGTTCTTATTTCTCTTAATTGAATAATCTCATATATTCACAATATTGTTGTGTAGTCAATTCCCTTTATAGTAACACTTGTTTTGACCTCATTAAGCCGACAATTAAATATAAAGACTGTCTTTTGACCGTTTGCCGGGGTATTATTAAGTCCAGGGTTGACTGTGAATTTTCTGAAATTAAAATTGTTGGATGTTCAATTGTTGGTATTTATTAAGTCACAGAGGCTCAAAATTATGATCACTTTAAGAACAACAAAACGAAAAGAAATTTCAAAAAAGTTTTTTGCCTAAATAATGTTTTACTGTAAAACTTTTACATATTATATGACAAGTTCGTGTGTCTGAATTTTTTCTATCAAAGTTGGCAAATATCTTTAAGATAATCATCATGAACTTATCCTCTGGCATACCTGAAAACAAACTCAGTAGTATCTTTTATTTATTGCTGCAGTCTACAACAACATCGAGGTCAAAAACGATATTTCTAATATAACATCCCTCAATGTTATACCTTCCTCAATCAAAGCATCAACGTCGAAGAGAGCAACGAGAAGAAGACTGTTGGCACTGTTTGCTTTGGGGACATTGCCGATACCTATGGCCAAATTCGTATTACTGCCTCGCTTATCACCAAGCAAAATGAGAAAGAGCTTCCCTTTGTAGCAGTCACAGAAATTAATTGTATTTTATTCCATCAGTTTTTAAAATCTTGGCTCAAGTACCTCATTGACGTTCGACATCCACATATAGATGGATCCTTCTACAATGGCTGATTTAAGATGAAGCTGGTTTGCAAAATATCGGACTAATTGGTTTATTTTCTTATTTGGAGCAAAGATATCTTTTCCAATCTATAATGGAACAAATGAACTAACAGATAATTTGCACAAATGTACCTTGTCCAAACCACTTTTCAATTCACGACGTTGTTTTTCAGAAAGTTTGCCACTGCATAGTTTAAGATCCTTGATTGGCGACAAAGAAATAGGAAAAAGAGTTGATTTGGCTGCTGATACAACACCAAGGCGTTTTTGAACCATTTTCACTGAAGACTCATATAACAAAACAGATTAGCAAATCTTTCGATTTCAATTTCTTGGCGGCTACCAGCTGAAGTGTCTGTAGATGCTTTTGTTTCTTTTTCATCTTCTTTGCATCCTTTGCTGCCATTGATTTCAGCTGCCTTTGAACAATTTTTTTTCTTCTCTTCACGCCTTGTAGAGACCATATTGAAATACCTGAATAAGAGAAAAATTTCTGAAGTGATCATAAACTTGGATTTTGGGCCCTGTGAACTAAATGTGCTTTGTAAATGAAACCTTTTATATGTTATTTGTCCAATTATACTTTCAGTCATTTCATATAAAGAAAAAGATTTGCTAATTTCTCACTGAACACTGTTTGTGTGTTACCAAAAACACATGTTAATATTGATAGCTCAGTAGGATAAATTTGTACACATGCACATCAGTCGACTGGTTGAAATGAGGCAAGAACAGGGTTGAAGGGTTTCGCCTGCTCTTTTTCAGCCACTCAACCTGCTCATTCAGCCGTCTTAAACACACTTTAGGGGACAATAAACCGGGGAGATCATGACCGCCAGTGTAAATAACACTACTGTTCAATTATCAACTATTGCTGCTGTGGCACTATAAATTTATAATAAAACTACATTTTCAGGGGTTTTTTCCAATAGCAAATTGTATTTTATAATAAAGCTCCTAGTTATTTAATGATTTTTTTTCTGAGGCAGCTCAGCAAGACAAAAGACCTCAGGAGTAGGGTTGTCGACGCGTCGAAATTTTCGACTCGTCGAGTCGAGTCGAACGTCGAAAGTCGAAATTTTCGACGCGTCGGGTCGAGTCGAACGTCGAAAGTCGAAATTTTCGACGCGTCGGGTCGAGTCGAACGTCAAAAGTCGAAATTTTCGACGCGTCGAGTCGAGTCGAACGTCGAAAGTCGAAATTTTCGACGCGTCGGGTCGAGTCGAACGTCGAAAGTCGAAAAATATCGACTTTTCGACGTGAAAAGTCGAAATCGACGCGTCGAGTCGACAACCCTACTCAGGAGCCAATTTTACTACAGTCGAGACTCGATTTAGTGTAGGTGCTGCGGACAGGGAAAAATAAACACTACATCGAGATTGCACTGTAACTGCAAAATTTGCAACTTTGCATGCAAAGTTGCAGTTAGTAATTGGCCCCTGGAATTCAAATATCACAGCAAAGTTTAAAGAAATTGCTGGTTTGCTGAGATGTAACACAAGCTTAGAACACAATAGGGTTTTCCTCTCGCTTCACTTCCCCCCGTGGTTAAATAACGTCTGTGTTCCCTCCCGCCTAAAAATTTTCCCCCGTTTTTCAAAAATTACCTTCCCATATAACGTGTCATATTTAGTTCAGCTTAGATGAGCGAATATGTGAAAAAAGCTCTCTTCAAAAATAGACTCTCCCTCGACGATGTCATCGGTGTTGTTCAAAATTATGCTTCCAATATGCGAAAGCTTTGCCTTTTAGTGGAATTTAATTCGCCAGAGTTCGGAGTAACCAATTTTGATTTCGTTCTTAAGCTCATAGATTTCAATGTCTCACTCATTTCATGGATGGTCTTGTGGTTTTAGAAAGTTTTGGAATGAGCTGACATTAAACTGGTTCTGGAGAATAAAATTTAATGAATATTTCTCATCTGATTGCATGTGTACTCGCCCATTTTTTTTTTTTTTGGGAAATCCCTCTTGCAGATCCCTTCCTCCCGTGACCAAAGTGCCTAAAATCCCTCCCTTCATCCGCCCAACCCTAATCCGCCCAACCCTTGCTAATATCGGTAAGAAGGCCAACCCTAATACACAGACATTTTTATCAATGACCTTTCAAATTTAGGTTATATTTCAACAACTATTCCAAAATTTTTAAATTATACTGTC
>BBSZ01014575.1:2613-13289 GCA_000981365.1 Subanguina moxae
TGCATAAAAAAGCCGAAAAACATTTTTTGAGCAATTTTTCGAGGTGGGTGGAAACCGAAATTATACCCCTATCCCTTTCAAAGATGGTAAATGGCCAGTTTGAGATTGTTTTTTTTCAGCCACTTTGAGATGGCCAGTTTGAAATGGTTTTTACTTTTTTTTAACTTTGTTAAAAGTTTGTAATGAAAGGAGTTTGCCGTTAATTTTATCGGAAGTTTGTCTTAAAAGGAATTTGTTTTTAATATCGGTGGATGCTCGTGTTGAAAGGAACTTTTATAAGTTTTGGTCTTTCTCCTTGTCCATGCACCAACCAAATTAAATGAATGTCCACTTGGTGTAAATTTAGGCCCCGAAACCCTTTATTTTTGTATTAATTAGGGTTTTCTTGAACATAGTTTTCCTTACAGGGACCTACATCATAAACAAGCTCTGGCATGCATGCCATTTTCATGCATCCAGAGTTATTTTTGAGTGATTTATGTCTCAAGTATGTTTGTGTTCGAATCTCAATTCCAAGCTCCCAAGCCCCCGTAAGGGGGCTTGAGAGTTAGAGATGCTAAGTTTTGCTATTAGTACGATTTGTTGAATGTTCTTCATTAACAAGCATTGTGTTGACAGGTTATTCATATTTTTATTGTTCACACATATATTCACTAAGTTTCTAAAAAATGGAAAAACACATAAAAGACAGCCTACAGAATTTTACTGTTTCAAGCATAATCATAAACGCAAAACTCTTGACATTAACTTAGATTCAACAAACAAAAAACTTTTCAGCGTCAAAGAAGTGCAGCGCCCGACTTCGAAATGAGATTAAGAAGCCGACGAAGATTAACTTTTGTGAAAGCTTTGTGAAGATTGTAACGCGGATCCACCAGCAAATTTGCAATCTGCAGCACTCTTTCGGGTTCATTTGCTTGTTCGTGTACATCAATGAGAGCTTTCACCACGTGAAAAAAGTAAACCTCACGAATTTTGACAAAATCAGCAGCCCTCTCGCGCTCCTCAAATAAAAGATCAATAAAAGCAGAATTTGATTTTAAGAACAAAAAACCTCTACTACAGGTGAGTCCTCATCTCCTTCCCTAGACACAAGCCAACCTTCTTCGCAGCAGATGACGCTCTCCAGAAGTTCAACACACTTCTAAAATATCAGAATTTCTGATGAATTACAAACGCAATTACCTTCTTCAACATCTCACTTAAACGGATATGCTTCTGAAGCAAATCTCTAGCCTTTTGAATGGAAAATTCGTATTCAGTTCGCTTTTTAATGTCCATTCGAGCCCACTGTTCATCCGTCAACTTACTTGGTAGTTCGGGTGTTGAACCCTCCACATGTTTCCTCCAGGCTCCAAACTTGGTCATTGCAGCCTGAAACAAAGCACTGCGCAAATTTATTTAATATTTAAGCGACAAGTCCCGATAACATACAAAATAAAGGATATAACTATTATACTCATGTTGAGCATCAGCAAGGCGACAAGGTGTGGGCAAATTTTGTCCCTCAAACTCCTGTTGGAAAGCAGTTTGAACTCGATAACTAAGATCTTCTGGTGTAACAGAGAGAAATTCCACAGCTTCAGCTGTCCGATTGTACACTAAAAGCCGGTTCAGAAAACGTAATGTTAAGAGATCAAAAAACTACTTACAGAAGAGTTTTCTTAGCAAATAATTTGCCTCCAAAATTGAATCCCATATAGTTTCATGGCCACCATATGTCAGCCATTTCCAAGCTCTGAACATCTCACTGGCAGATTTCTGAGTCTGTAAAAAAGATTATTACATTCGTACTTGATCCAAAAAAAACCTCGTTATCCCCAGCTATCTTATGCTTCTTTTTAAACCTTTGAAAAACATCCCGGCACAGCTCAGAACTTTGAAATCCCACATCCAATGCCAGCGAAAGAACATCTTTCTGCTCTACTTCATTGTCAATTCCTGCAAGAACATATTTACCCTGCACATTTGGTTAAAAAAAGACCTTCTAAAAAGTCGAGCATTTTGGACTTTGAATTGTTTCCCGATAAATGGATTAGGTAAAACGGCACCAATGAATACCTAAATATTAAAAGCAAAGATTTTATTCTTTGCGGACTGCCCAAAATATACAATTTCATCCCAATTAGCACATCTGCGAACATTGAAATAAGTTTATCTGTGACCTTTTCTATAGATTCCTCGGAAGGCAGCATTTTAGAAATCTTGAGCAGCAGCACAAGGTGAGTGAAGAAACGGAGCTCATGAGCAGGCAACACGTTTCCCAAAGTCTCTAAGTGCGCTTGAATGTAATGGACGGCATCGACCCAATTGCTCACAGCAAGATATCCGTATAAGCAATAGAAAGGATTGTTCTCAAACTTCAAAACGAGTTAGTATGATTGGTTCAACAAAAAAAAATGAACTTACATTACTAATCTCATTGAAAATAGATGCTACATTGTTTGGAATCTCTTCTTCCAGTGAATTCTTAAGCAACAATATATCTTCGCAGTCCTGGGCATGTTCCGCAAGCAGTGACTCATCCAGAATAGAATCCACAGCACAACTGAGAAAAGCCCACAGACGGTCATTGGTGGTGGAAGCATGCGAAAGAAGAGTAGGCAAAGATCCAGAGAGAGCAGCCCAAATGCACTGATCTACGCTTGTTATGGCATCATCGTCCTATAAAGTCACAGTCGATGAAGTAAACTCGCGTACTTAAAAAGAAACTCACCATTAGAATCAATTCTCTCGCCGTTTTTTTGAAAAAAGCTCTCGATTTAGCCACATGATAATTAGGATGACGATAAGACATCGGCGAAAGAGTTGGATTGGTCAAGAACTCACGCAAGAAGATAAAAGCGCCCAAGGAAGGGAGATTCACATTGTCCAACAAACATTTGGCATCACTTAGACGGCCTGAACGCAGCAGACTGAACAGCACCTTGTGAAGCAGATGGCAACCTTCTTCATCATCCCTGTCCATATCAGCACGAGTGAAACGAGCATCAATATGAACAGACCTGCCGCGCATCGTAGAATACGCACTGCAAAATTAAGAAATTTACAGCCAAGGAAGGGCAGAAAAAATAAAACAAACTAGACATTGTCGACATTTTCAAAATAGCAGGCATCAGCAATGTGTTGACTAAAACCGTCCGGATTTCTGAACGCTATTTCTTCACTCCAATGTAGCAATGTCTAAATTTTAATAAATAAAATAACAGGTGGATATTTAAAATTTGCCTTAAAAAGTTACCGCCAATTTTCGAAATTCCTGGTTTTGTGAGAACAGCTTCGACAAAAAAGATTCGTCTTTCTAATAATAAGAATTTTAACATAAAACTCAAATTCGATAACCAACTTTATTGTTGGCAGCCAAATCTTCGGAGTCCATGAGGTTTAGGAGCATTTCATAAGCGTTCTTCTCCAAAAAGAACTGGTTAAGAATCATGCGAGTGTTGCGATCCATTTCCTGCCTGCCATCTGACAACTTTTCGATTGTTTGAACTGCGAACTCACAAGTCTAAAAGATTACCCGTTTTGAACGAAAAGAATAAAGCAATCACACAAATAATTACTTCTAAAAAGCCCTGCAGAATTTCACGGAAACCAGAAGTACCTTCCGAAACATTACGATGAAAATCTTCAAACACTGCTCGCGATACTTAAAAAGAAGGGAATTAAATAAGGACAATGTTTTTTCTACCTAAAAAACACTTTTTTTACGGCAAATATTCAGTTATGATTTTGGTTATGATGAAAAATTTACTCTCTAATTTTAATGAGTAATTAATGCATGGTATGCTAGATGGCTGTACACCATAATTTACGCGAAAATTTTTTACGAGGTACATTTGTTACGCGGTCACTTTGTTACGCCACAATAATTTGTATGTATTCATTTACAGTACTCATTTTTTAAAGGATTTTTTCATTCAAAACCTCAAGAATCCGAATCTGAATACAGAATTTCAAGAAGAGGCTTGTTAGCTGAGATATGGTCAAAACTAGGAGAAAAAAGGATAAAAACTAAGTTTGCAGCTGGCTATGATCATATCTCAGCAACCGAGTCTCTTTTTGAAATTCTTTTGATTTGGATTCCTGAGGGTTTCTTTGCCTACCAGGTTGCCTCAGAATAAAGAAATCCTATCAAAAATGAGTACTGTAAATGAGCATATGCAAATTGCTATGGCGTAACAAAGTGACCGCGTAACAAACGTACCTCGTAACAAATTTTCGCGCAAACTATGGTGAAGAAGAGTGATGAAGAAGAGTGATACATGACGACAAATAAACAAAATCATTGTCATATTAATTTACACCTTACTAGATATACGACTTTATACTCTTTTGGTGCTTATACAAACGTCATTTTTTACTTTTTCATGATAATAAAGCAAAATTATAATGAGCGTGAGACTGCAGCAGTAATTGGAATATTTTTTGTGCATCAATTTCATGCATCGATCACACATTAAAATTAGAAAAAAGTTTTCACCATATCCAATATCAAAACCGAAAATTAGCGGTAGAAAAATTGTTTTTGCGGCAAAAAAAACTATTGTCCATTAAAGAATGTTAACGTTACAAATTGACATACTCTTAACTAGCATATCACTTTTGTCCATGAACTGAAGATTTGACACATTTGGTACTATTCCCAGTAATTCTGATGAGCTATCTCTAGAACGACGATCCAATGAGCACGACATAGAGCCATCATCACAGAAAAAGTCACTGTTGTTTGCAAATGATGTCGAAGCCATTCTGGAAGAAAAGTCTTATCATAAGACTTTTGTTCTTGTTGCATAAGACTCTTATGAAACAATAAAGAAGAGTGATACATGACGACAAATAAACAAAAAAAAATTAGTCAAAATCATTGTCATATTAATTCAAAAAAAATACATGTACTTTCCAACAGAACAGTAGCAATGGCAAAAAATAAAAGGAGAATAAGAAAATTTAAGAGTTGATCAACCGCCGGTTGTTATCCGCCACCAATGAAAAGGCGCCAGTTTAAAGAAACCACCGGGTGGTATTTAAGAACCTCATCTATAGAGTGTGTTTCATAATTTCACGCTCACTCCAATTTTTTGCTATTTAATTACAAAAATTATAAGTTTTTATAAAACAGGTATTACTACGCAAAAAAGCTCGGCCATAAAAATACATAGAACACAACTGAAAAATCGAATAAGTTTTAAGAATGGGCAATACTTTTTCTTGTGTCTAAAACACTTCTTTTTGTGTCTAATTTATTTCTTTCTGTATCTAATTTACTTCTTCCTGTGTTTAATTTTTATTTTACTACGTTCTACTTGCACTTATGTTTATTTTTAGGTATGATTGGTATGATAGATTATGTAAATCAACCATGTAAACGGCAGACAATCTAAGAAAAGAGAAAAATAAGCTTTCTGCGAAATTACTGAAGTTCACCACAATATACGTACACATCGACAGACCTTCTCTTTAACACACCTCTCTTCATTATCTTTTATTGACGCGAAAAAATTCTCTTCCACACAACAATGGATACTTCAGCTAACATCGACTTTTGTCATATTAAAACATTGAAAGAGCTTTTCCTGCTAATTTTGGACGTCCAAGTTTTCTTTTGCTTTTTAAAGGGCTCTCCTTCGCATCTGGAGGGTACGCTAACTTCCCAGTTGCACACATTATCATGACACTATGCTTGCAAAGCTTCTTTTTCACTTGTTTGTTTAATTGTACTCCATAAGTTCAATGTCTTTTCAGCCATCTTCAGAAATTCGGCATTGCTGAGTTTTTTCCGGAAAATGAGCTTCTTCAGCACGCCATTTTTGCTTTCAAGCCCATTGTTTGTCGAGGCAAAAGCGGAAAACCCTTCATACCAGCCATTGAGATCGTATGATGCAAAATTAGGCACAGGAAGAAGTAAATTAGACACAAAAAGAAGTAAATTAGGCACAAAAAGAAGTGTTTTGGGCACAAATTTAATTAGACACAAAAAAAAAGTGTTTTAGACACAAGAAAAAGTATTGCCCTTTAAGAATTGAAGGATTTTTTGCACAAAGTTTAAAAAATGAACGTTTTATAATTTTACGTTCAGTTAGGAAAACAATGATTTATTGATGACAAAGAACAGCATCTAGCAACCCGTATAACCTCTACCGTTTTTAATACAGTCGACTCTTGGTATAAGAGCACTTTGAAAAAATTTGGTTGGCTGACAGAGAAAACAGACAAAGTTAACCTTCGCTATAAGAGCACGCGTTATTATTCACTTCCACTCAAAAAGTCTGCTTTTCTCTTCATGCGGGAGGGAACCAAAGTCAACGAACCGGATCACCTCGAAATACTTCGAACGGAGGTGCTCAGAGCCTCATAAAACAATCGCCAAACTTAAGGACTCGTCGCAAAGAGAATGGTCGATATGATAAAGAAAGCAATTGATGGTTTTCCAAAACGTCTTTGCTGTTGTATTGCGACCAATGGTGGCCACTTCGATAATTTGCTAAAATAAAGTTACATACAGTGTTTTCCTAAATGAAATGAAATTTCATTTAAAATGGCTTAAATGAAATGACTTTAGAATGAAATGAAATTTGTTAGATAAAATGAAATTAAATGACATGAAATGGCTAAAATGACATGAAACTTATAATGAAGTGAAATCTGAAAAGGAAATGACACAAAGTGAAATGAAATAGCTAAAGTGAAATGACTTCAAAATGAAATGAAATATCATTTCATTTTTCATTTCACTTTAGCTATTTCATTTAAGCTAAAATGAAATTTCATTTTAGCTAAAGTGAAATGAAATTTCATCTTAAAGTGAAATTTCATTTAAGCCAGAAATCAAAGAAAACCTCTTCTTCTGTTGGGTTTTCAACTCAACCTTGATTCTAATTTCTTTGTTCATGGCTTAAAGGATCGTTTAGAGTTTTTAATAATCCACTCATACGGATTTTTAACATTTCACTGTTTTTTAAGCTGAGTTTCTATGATGTTTTATGATTCTCAAGTCGTGAGCAAAGTCACTTGAAAAGTTATCGTAAAACCACCAAAATTAGTTTCCTCGTCAAAAAAATACCCATAGTGTATGCCATTCGCAAAAAAAAACTCATGAAATAAATACTAGATTCTAAATGAAATGTCACATCAAATTTCACTTTAACTAAAATGAAATTTCATTTTAAATTTCATTTCACTTGACTCAAAATGAAATTTTTCATCTGAAATTTTTCTATGTGAAATATTTCATTTTAGGTTAAATGAAATGAAATTCATAGTGAAATTTCATTTCATTCTGATTTCAATTTCATTTAGGAAAACACTGGTTACATATTGTTTGAAAACTCTCTTTCTCTTTTAGTGATACAGAAATCCTGAATTTAATAAGTGAAATTTTATGTATAATAATTGAACACAAATTTCCGCCGAAACTCTTCCGTCACCCGATACAACATTTACAATCAGTTATACAGTCGAACTTCGATGACGCGTCACCCCAAAAAGTTGGACCCACAGTTGAGTCCGACCATTTTTTAACCTCAATTTTTTACATCTTTTGTCAATCTTGATATTAATGTCTCTAAGGCAAACATTTGTACGGATTCTGAATTTGCCAGTCATTTTTAGACAACTACACAATTTTGCCTTTTCAAAAAAATAAAATTTTTCAAAAATGTGTGCCGTGTTGCATACAAATGTGAAAAAATTATCGCTAATTCTGTCTTATCAATGGTTTTATATCAAGTTTCGTGTCTATGCGGCACTGATATTAAGTTTTGCTGGACCATTTCTCGATGCGTGAAAATTTTTATTTCCTGACTAGAAAAGCAATAAATAAGCACGTAACATTAAATTTGCAATATAATGAGACCATGGCCCGTAGCAAATACAAAATTAGTTACTAAATATTAGACTTGGCGTGGTAAGTAGACATATTTCAAGGTTGATATGCCTCTGAAAAAAATACGCATACCTTAACTTTTGATTTTGGAGCATGCGTATTTTTTTTCAAAAGCATATCAGCCCTATAATAGGTCTACCCACCACGCCAAGTCTAAATATTTAGTCACTAATTTTGCATTTGCTACGAACCCATTTTTCGTACTTCTTTTACAAAAAAAGCTTACTATGCCTCTTTCTTTTTTGTAAAACAAAAACATTTCTTAACAAAATGGTAAAATGACTAGTGTATTGCATGTAGAAGGACATACTCGCATGGAATAAATTAAAATATGTAATAAAAATGGCCTAAGTAAATTTTCCAGTGTTTGCCCGAAGCTTTTCATTATATATTAATGCTTATGGCCTGAAATGCGTATAAAAGATGTTTTTAGGGCGCAGCCGACTGTCTTTTGATTCTTTTTACTGAAAATTGATATTTTACCTTGAGGGACCAAAGTAATCCAAGTCTGGAGGGTACTTGATACCTTAATAAAAGTCTAAGAATATGAGCCAAATATATGTGTACGGATATTCGCTGGGTTTACGAGCTAAGCCTAAAGTTGAAGCCTCAAGGTCTGTCTACAATGGTGGCTTTTGGCTGTGACGTTAAGCTATTGCTATAAGAGGTGTCTACAACGCCACCATTGTAGACAGGTTTTTAGTTAGTGTAATGTGGAGTGTAGAGTGGGTATCCGACAGCCTCTAACTGCCTTCCAGACTTGGTTTGACTAGGTCTCCTA
Organism: Subanguina moxae; assembly: GCA_000981365.1. Taxonomy (NCBI): domain Eukaryota; kingdom Metazoa; phylum Nematoda; class Chromadorea; order Rhabditida; family Anguinidae; genus Subanguina; species Subanguina moxae. The sequence continues at coordinate 11,280 of BBSZ01014575.1, forward strand.
AAGAAAAAAGTCGCATTATGTCTCGGGCGGACTCGGGAAAATGCAGCTTAGACATAAAAATTCATTAGCAAAGTAAAACTTGTCAAATATTTCTGGACAAGGGTAACTGGGCAATAAACCAGGGAGCATGATGAGATGTATTGCTATCCATAACTCCAGTCACACTTGCAGGAGGACCTGCCTGGAAGAGGGTGGTTGGACAACACCTGGACAACAGACTCATGGCTCCTGTTCCCTGTTCTCGAGCCCCAAATTCCATTCCGTTGCCGAAAGGATTGGTGTTTTCATTGGAGTTATTGTTCTGGACGTGCTCTTCCACACCCAACTCTGTTTTTTTTGGCATTGGAGAAGTGATGGCTGTGGGAGTGAGCTCCATTTTTGGCTTTATCAAATTGTCCTCCTCTTCTTTGACTGGATTTTGGCTGGAAAATAGTTGTTGGAGAAGAGGACTGTCGCTCTCCTGACTGGACATGCTGGACTTGTGTTCCACCTTGTGGTTCGAGAGTACTTCTTGATGATGTGGCTTCTGCAGTCTTCGACTGGCGACAAATGATCCAGAAGCATGGCCCAGTGTGTTGCTGTGTGTTAGTGTGTCCACTGCGAAAAAGAAATCTCGACGATGACGTTTGTTTTGGACGTCTGAAAAAGGGATTTAAACAATATTTATTCTAGCGATCCCGTATTTTCTGAGAATTTTTTTTTCCTGAGATACCTCACTACAAAAAAGGTACTGCTGTATTATACCTCCCAATCGTTTATACGCCCCCCTCCCCCACAAAAAAATTTCAATAAGTTGTTTGGACCACCCCAAAGTATAACCCCTCCCTCCCCTCAAATGTTTTTTTTCAAAATCGTGTTTTGACCATTCCTAAGTAACTTTTATGACCTAAAAACGATTAAAACAGTGTTTTCTGCAACTCACCCTGATAAAAATCGATTTTTTCAAACATTTTTTTGTCTTTTACTTTTGGGAGACTAAGGTAAACCATGAATTCCTAAATTCAAAAAAGTGTGTTTGACATTGTGCTTTTGATGTACATTTTGTTGGTGGCTCGTGGGTACCTTATGTATGAAATTTTAGCCCAGATTATAAGCTACATTTTGGTATATAACATGTCCAGAAGACACTAGCAGAACATAGGTCAAAAACACAATATGTCTAATATTGCAATGGGTCGTTTTTGACCCACGCCGTAATTCTAGTGTTAAATTGGGCTGCTTTGACTCAGGGTTGTCAAAATGGTAAAAATTCTACCATGTTGTAAAAATCTCATGTTTCATCGAGAAAAATAGCAGATGGTGAAGAATGGTAAAAATATAGTAAACTTTTTCTTCTACCATTTTTTACCATTTCACAAACAGCGTTACTATTGGGTTGTAAAGAAAGTTCGTAGCGTTTTTTTGACAAAATTTTATTTGAACAAAAAACAATAATTATAACAATAAATTAATCAATGATATATTCGCCGTTAGTGTTTACGACCTTCTCCCACCTCTCGACCAATTTGTTGATGCCGTTACGCCAGAAATCGCCCGGTCTGTTGTCGAAGAAGTCGTTGAGCCAGTTTTTGAGGTCCTCTTCGTTGTCGAAGGTAACACCCCTCATTTGATTTGACAAGGAGCGAAAAAGGTGATAATCCGATGGCGCAAGGTCCGGAGAATAGGGTAGATGTTGAAGAACCTCCCATTCGAGCTCTTGGAGTGCGGTTTTGACGAGTTGTGCAACATGTGGCCTGGCGTTGTCGTGAAGCAGAATGGTTTGGCCTTGTCGACCGGGCCTTTTCAGCTGAATTGCTTCATTTAATTCACGGGTTGTTTGGCGACCGTCTTCTTTCAAAAGCGCCTTCAGATGCTCTTCGTCGAATTCCGAAGGTCGTCCGCTGCGAGGCGTGTCTTCGAGGTCAAAGTCGCCATTTTTGAACTTTGCAAACCATTTCCGTGCTGTAGACTCGCCTATGACTCCTTCTCCATACACGTTGCATATGTCACGAGCGGCTTCAGCTGCTTTTT
>BBSZ01014577.1:4117-21925 GCA_000981365.1 Subanguina moxae
TTAAAATGACACTGACATTTTGAAATAAACTGACATCTAAAATGACACTGACACTTAAAATGACATGACATTTAAAATGACACTGACACTGACACCAAATGTCAGTGTCAATGTCAGTGTGATGTCAGTTAGTCAGTGTCAGTGTCAGATGTCATGTCAATTATGAAAACACTGGTCACAGTTAATAGGAAAAGGACCCTTCAAGTGCACAAGTACCATATTTTTTTCTGCTTTCAGTCTTCTCTTTCTCTGACAGCATTGGAGTTAGGTGGTTTGTGTTCTGATGAAAGTGGCCAACAGTTCCGTCCCATCATACTACGTGGCTCAGTAGACAAGGTGGAAGAGGCAAAGCAGATGCTCCAGCGAATGGTCGATTCCTTCTATTCCAAGCAAAAAGATGTGCTCATCAACAATAACTATGGCGACAATTTGGGCCTCCCATTCCTCACGGTCAAAACTAATGGAGTGCAGCAGTATGCGGCGAGCAATGGGTGTACATCTCCCTCTCTGCCAACCCCTTCAAAGTCAAACTATACTAGAATGAGTAATGGGGCTGGACACATGGAGGATGACTCCTTTAAATATGCCTCTAAAATCAGTCATATGATTCAGGAGATTGTTCGAATGAGTGTAGAGTGGGGGCGAGAGAACCATCGAGAATCAGCCAAAACAGGTAGCAATAGTTTGAATGCTGAAAACGAAGAATTGGTGGGTATTTCTTTGAATTTTCAGGTCAATAATATTTGAATTGTAGAAACGTGAACTCCTAATGCGAGACCAACAATTTGATGAAATGCTCTATAAAAATGACCAGTTGAAGACCAAACTGGAAAAGGTGCCTTTTAAATAAATTTATCAGCAATTACGAAAAAAAAACTCTGAAGAGTCATGCACTAACCCTCAGAACTATCGTATTTCCTCTAAAAAGCCAACCGGATGGCTTTTGTTTCGAACCTTGTCTAGGGGGTCGCTTATTAGAGCAGGGTGGCTTATTAGAGGAAATACTTTTTGTTTTAATTTCTCGTTCGCATAGGACGAGAGCGACTGACCATCGACTTTAGCGAATAGGTATGTTCACAATGAGTGGCTATAGCCAGTCGTGTCTGTCAATCGCCAGTCGCTAGTTGCTTTAGCCAATCTCCATTCACAGTGCATCGCCAGCAATCACTAGCAGCTACAACTAAACATAGAAAATTTCGGTATTACTGTATTATGGGGCTGTATAGTAGGGAGGGGAAGGGACAATTAAGGGGTCACTTTCTAAGGAGGGCCCTCTCAAAAAAGAGAAGATCTTGAACATAGCTTTGTCAACTGGACTCTAACGCACAAAAAAGCTCTGGCATACATGCTATTTTCATGCATCCAGAGCTGCTTCTCGAGTGATATTTCTCTCAGGTATGCTTGTGTGCGAATCTCAACTCCAGGCCGCCGAGTCCCCGTCGCCCCCGTAAGGGGGCTGAATAGTTAGAGATGCGTGCGCAGACTTACTTGAGAGATGAATCCGAGCAAGATTCTTGAGAAATAAATGCATTCCAGGGCTTTTTTGCTATAGTTAAAAACATGGTAAAAAGGCAAAAAAAAGGGCGAAAAATTGCAACAATGGGTTGCAGAAAAAACTGCCTTAACCACAAAGGACCGGCCCAAAACGGCTCGCTTTACCCTTTTTTTAATGCACTAAAATATGCTAGGGGTGGACGGTACACGTATTTTGTGGCAGTTACATTTGGGGCGGGTGTGCGGTTTTAATAATACAGTAGAGTTAAATTTTCATTAAAAACTTCTCAAGTAATCCTGTATTAAGAATTTGACGAAAGAAATAGATATTTTGATTGGAAAAACAGTCAATTTGACGGAAGATTTGAATTTGGGCCAATCTTAACAACTTATTACATTGATTTGATAAGTTTATGAGTGAACGAAAACAGTGGCAGCAAGATGTGCTCGATTTGCAGCAGCTTATCAAAGACGCCAAAAATCAGCCGTCCGAACAGCTTTTGTGCATGGAGTGTGGGCGCTACATGGTGGGTGATCAATTTTATTTGAAAGTTTCGTCTTCAAACAAAATATTTCTATCTGGATCTACAATCCAAAGGTGGTGAGCAATGAGACTACAATGTGCAAGAAAATTAAGTCTTTTTAATCTCAAATCTCGTTTTCAGTTTTTTCATAAAGAAAATGAAATTACGTTTTCCATCTGGAAGTTTAGTGGGAAACGGGATTTAAAATTCCAGATAGAAAAAGGTATTAGAAAAATTACATTCCATTCTATTTTTGAAAACACTGCTCTCGCACAGTTGATGACGAAATGGAAGGGAGTTTTCCCGTTTTACAAATTTTCTCGTCCCCGATTTTCTCATCACTGTAAGATAATAACTCTTAAGGGAAAATTCTCTGATATTGATGATGATACTCACACCAAACAAAAGTAAACACAACTCATTATAGGCCAAATAATTCATTGCTCAAAACTATTGTCTGCTCCAAAAACTTTTGAAACAAATCTCATATTTCTCACAATGAAAACTTACTTTTGTCTTGCAAGAAAGAGTATCGAGAAAGAGCAGTCGAGTATATAACGTACCTTTCATCAAGAATAGGGAGACAGAAACAACAAAATCAGGCAGAGTTTATTTTAGCGTGAAGTTGTTTTGATGCCTTGCTGCCATTGGTAAGTTTTTACGCTTTCCTAAATGTCCTTAAGGCTTTAAAAAAGCATGCAGTGTGTTCCATAATGATGGGACATTTTTGTAAAATCACTTTTATTGACTCAATAGCAACGGAAATAGAAAATTTCTGAGATAACTATAACTTTATACAACATACAGAGACTTGAATGGTCGAGAAAATTTTGTTCTGCATGCTATCAACCAGCTTCGTCAGCAATTCTGGATCGACTTTTGACCATGTTTCCATAATTACCTTATTGAGCTCCTCCATTGAATTGAATGGAAGGCAGTCAGATGTTGTGTACAATATTAGTTGTCTCAAAAGTTTTCTGTTTCCGTTGTCATTGAGTCAACAAAAGTGATTTTACAAAAGTGTCCCATCATTGTGTAACACACTGTGTAAGGGAACAAGTTAAAAAAACTTGTAAAAGTGCAATAACTGAAAGCTTTCTTTTAAATTCTTGTTTACAAATATATAACACGTGAGAGGGGTCATTGGCAATTTATCTAAAGGCTTATTCATCTAGAAGTCAGTTCATCTAAAATGTCAATTCATTAACAACCAATTTATCTAAATACCGATTTTATTAAACAAAAGATAGCATGTGTCTTTTAGATTGCATTGGGTCCTTTTTTCGGCAATAGGTTCTTCTTTTACAGGTCAATTGCCCTGCAACACCCTCCTTCTCATTCCTGCCATCAAACTTTCTTTCTACCATTCTGGTTTCTTACACTAGATACCTGAGTAATCTAAAAAGTTTTAACAAGGTTTTTTGAAGAATTGTAAAATAGCCTATAAAACGGTAATTCACTCCTGCTAGACCTTCTTTAGTCAAAATTTCTCTATAATACCCTAATTAGTAGAGGAAAAAGGGTTTCAGAGCCTGAAAGTATGAAAAAAATTAGTACCAAGTGGATCCACGTGGTTCAGTTGGGGCATGTGCTTAGGTAATTTAGCTTGGTTTGGCTATTTGTGGTTAGTATTGGTGTAAGATACCCCGTGAACCACTAAACCTAAATGATGCACGGTGTATGCTGCTCCACAGAAAATCTACACTGGCCTACCTTAAGCTCAAGGCTTAGCTGTATGCCCGAAAATATGTGTGGCTTGCATTGATGTAAGATACTCCGATATATCCTGTAAGAAACTAGAATGGTAGAAAGAAAGTTTGATGGCAGGAATGAGAAGGAGGGTGTTGTAGAGCAATTAACCTATTGCCGAAAAAAGAACCTAATGCAATTTAAAAGACACAGGCTAACTTTTCTTTAATTAATAAATCAGTATTTAGATGAATTCAATTTTAGATAAATTGCCAATGACCCCACGTGAGCATGTCCATTTAACATCCAGAAAGATTGGTGTTTAGCACACATTGTCATCGATGTGTAGAGAGTTTGCAAGCCTGTAAAGTTTGTTCTCGCAACATCAATGGAAAGCTAAATATTTCATTTGAAAATACAGCAAAGTAAGCTGGCAAGTTGGAGTTTGAAACCGTAAAATGTTAATCCCGATTGCCGAAGGTTGTTAATGTTTTGTTAAGTTTGCCCTTCCAAATATTAAATTTGGTTGTTAGTTTACGTTTTTATGTATAAGTCTTATAATTTTAGTTTCTTATCACTTCGATTGTGCTTTTAAGCTACATTATTTTAAGTTTAGTCACTTATTTACTTCATTTATTCGTATTATCATCACTCGGCAGACCCTAATTTTTAGGTTGGTCTTTTGAGATATTTTAAAGTATTTGTATCTCCTTTTATTTTTATTACAAATTTCGTGTGCCAATCTTGGCAACGGTCAGTCGGACTTGTCAATAATATAACCCAATAAATTCTATCTAAAAAAGCTAAGCTTCCCATTAGCATGCATCTTCTTCGAAAATCGGCCTATGTTAATGAGAAGTTGGGACGCTACTCGGTTATACCCCGCCCAAAAAAAAATCGATTTTTCCAAAAGTGCTTAGAAACCATTTTTAATTAACAATTTCGCTAAAAAGAGGCCAAAATCAATCATGTGTTCTCCATTATTGCTTACAACCTGCTCCCACCTTTTGACCAGTTGGTCAATGCTTCCTCGCCAGAAATCGCTGGGTCTAGACTCTAAGAACTCGTTGAGGCAGTTTTCAAGGTCCTCCTCGTTGTCGAAGGTTACGCCCCTCATGTGATTGGACAAAAAGCGGAAAAAGTGGTAATCTGTTCTAGCAAGGTCGGGGGAGTACGATGGGTGCTGAAGAACCTTCCACTTGAGCTCCTTGATGGTGGTTTTGAGAAATTTTGGGATCTGGCGTTGTCGTGGAGCAGGATGACTTGTCCTCTTCTGCCGGGTCTTTTCTGCTGAAGAGCCTCGTTTACTCGGTGCAAGTGGGATGCAGAGGTTCTGATTGACCTTTTCGTTCTTCTCAGGCATCTCCCAGTGCACAAGGCCCTCCCAGTCCCACCAGGCACAAATCATTCTCTTTTCTGGGTGGAGATCCTGTTTGATCCTCGCCTTTGGCGTGTCTCCTGGGGCCACCCACTCCTTCCTTTGCTTCATATTGACGTAGAGACACCACTTCTAGTCTCCAGCGACAATTGTGTACAGGAATCGGTCTTTATGGCCGCGGGTAGCATGATGGCGAGCAAGATTTTGAGTGGCAAACAAAACCCGCTATTCCTTCTTTTCTTCATTCAATTTGTGTGGCACGCAAGATCCTAATTTTTGAGTGAATCCCATGGATTTGAGGTGGTTGCAGATGGTTTGATGAGTAAAGCCCATCTTCTCGGTCAATTTCCTATGGGTCTGACGCCCATCCTCCTCCAACAAGGCCCGAAGTTGGTGCTCGTCAAAGTTGGATGGTGGCCTACCGGTGTGGGGGGAGTGTATTGAAAGGCAACATTGCATTTCTGAATTTACCATACCAATACTGAGCTGTCTTTTTTGACCCTTATTAAAGGCATTGAGAAGCAGGTGTCGAAAGTGCTGTTTTTTGGTCAGCGGAACTGGCTATTTTAAAATCCTAAAAATGGGGTAAAATTAGTGAAAGAATAAAGGACGATAACAATGTGAGATATGAGATTGAGCACTTTCAGTTGCTATATTATGCTTTGCAATGTGCTCAGGCAATCGTGGTGAGACAAGCCATCAAACAAAAACGAAAAAACTTATTTGTCAGCTCAATATGACACGAAAAAAGGTAAAGAAAAGGGGTGTATACAACCGAGTAGCGCCGAAGTTGGATGGTAGATGATTCGATGAATAAAATTACTCAAAAAAAGTCAAGGAAAAAAATTTACCAGCTTTGAGCTACGTGAAGGTGACGTGTTCCATAAATTTAGCCGTGTGACGCAGAACGAAAATTGCGTTGAAAAGCCGTGTAGTCGCCGACAGTATAATTTTGGGAAATTCGGATGTGTGCAGAACACTTTCGTCTGCCAATAAACTTTCTAGTATAGAATTGGCTGCGTTTTTTTGCTTTGGTCCGCCCTGTTGATTTTTTTTCAAGATTTTACAAAAACAACAAAACCAAAAACCTTTTATTCATTCATGCAACTATCAAATCCAGAAATCAAAGAATACTTTGGCGTTAACAAGGAATTTCAGTGCGTCTTGATCAGAAAATGCAAATAATGTTCGGAGTCGGATGTTTAATCAATCGATGTTTTCTAAAACTTCAACTATCTTCTTCACTGTCATTTTGCTGTGAATAAGAATAACGTAAGTAAAAAAGCTAAAAAAAACTATGATCTGCAACATGAAAGATCAAAAAAGTAATAGGAGGACTAAGGCCAAAAAGCAGCCAATTGTATGCTAGAGCCAACTCTTTTGTGGTGCTTTAAAACATTTTGACCAACTCAGATGAGTATACTGCTAGACGAAAGAGAAAGTGTCCCGCACGCATTCAAATTTACCATTGTTTGTGATGACAATGACCCTTTAATAAAATCAAAAGAGGATTTTTGTATAAAGCGACTCGAAATGGGTTGTTTGGAATATGGTGCATTGGGAGATCAATCCTCTCTGGGAGGGACATTAATTGGGACATCAATCCTAAAATTGTTGAAGAACCAACTCGAAGTGCAACTGTCTGTAATTACATTTTTTAAAATAAACATGATGTTTATTGTATTTCGCAGCTTTATGCTTGTATCTTTATTGTCACTACACAATATTACAGTTTAATTTATCTAGTACGTAATCACAATCCCTGTAGTCATTTACGCACTATATTTTATACATTTATCACAATAAATATTTTTGAAGGTAATTTTTTGATGCAGAGAAAAAATAAAAGTTTTGTGGAAGCATCTCGAAAAACTTATTTTCCTAAGATTTTGTGTGTGTGTGTGTGGATTGTGTTGTTGTAAGAAATGAAAAATCAAAAAGGAGCTGTTTGAGAGACATTCTGAGAAAAAATATATTTGCGAGAAAATGAGCTTGGGCGACCAAGGAAAAATTTATAAAATCTGAAAATGCGAAAATTTGCGTAGCGTTCGTACTCCAATTTTTTTAAGAATGCCACTTTATAGTAGATTGGCAATCAGAAGAGCGAAATGTACACACAAAGTTTTATTGACATTCATTAGAGGCATGTTACGAAGCAATTGATGAGAAAAATTGAAGCTCCCTTTGGTTACTGTTGTCTGTACTTTGAAGATCAAGAGAAGCAATCGAGGACCAAACTATAGCAACACAATAGTCACGCTCATCAAAAATTAGTATAAAGTAAAAACTCACCTCATTTCTTTATTGTAGCCTCTAGTGTGACATTCTCATAGATTTGGAAATCGTCAGAATCCGCAGCAGTCCTTTCGGTAGCAACAGCTTTCCCATTGTTCAACACAAGCTTTGTATTTTCGTTGGAGCCAGTGGAGAGAGCTTGGACAGCATTGTTAGCAGTCTTGGCATTTTCATTTGAATCAATAGACTGAACATGCATATTGTGCTTGCTGCGAGCTGCCCCTTCCGCCGCTTCAAGATCATATCTAAGATATCGCTTGGACGAAGAATAACAGCATTGGCACCAGAATATGTCGAGAAGGAAGAGAATTAGTAGAAGAAAGAACCACAAAATCGCTCCAGCAAGAAATATCTGCACCAGAATACCCTAGAAGGTAAGCGATTTCACGGAAAAAAAAACATACCCAAGAGAGTATGCTTATTTTATAGCCAGTCGGTAAACAATTCGACGCATCCATATCCATCTTCTAGGCAGCACAGAAATTGAGTAGGCGAACAATGAGAGACAATCAATGGAATTGAAGAAAATTAAATGACTAAATTCGGAAGACATCTTGCTTAAACTTCGCATTGTTTTTGGCGAAATGTATTCCAAGGTTCTAGTGTAGATCCTACACTGTAGGGCCTATATTGTAAGGTTGTCGTATAAAATATTCAAAAATGGTATTTGGCATGTGTCCGTCACGCTGAATACAATATTGACTCCACTTGGCCGGTTCCTGAGGGTAGGGAGGACATATATTGGTTTGATTATATGTAGATTATAAAAAATAATTCAGTCTACAGGTCTGAATTTGGCTTTTTTAATTTAACAAAAAGTAATACAAAATTTAACATTTTGCTCACAAACATGCTGTATTAAACCTTTATTGAAAAGCATATAATAGTCAAAATATAAACCGGAATGATTTTACTGAAGAAACAGCTTTTGTGAAATGCGAAGCCATTTTGGACAATTTTATTTGCATCAAATTACTATTTTTAGTGATGGTAACCTTTGTCTAGAAACTTTTCGCATATCTTGTGATTAATATAGAAGAATGCGTAATTAGTGTGAGCAATAGGAAATACGTGCAGAGGGTTTACCATTCTATGAACTTGATAAAGAGATATTTAATGTTCAGAAGAACCGGCAGGTTTAAAAGATATAGGCTAGCAACAAGATTGAACAAAAGTGAGAGGGACAGAAAGTTTATTTACGCGTACATTTCTTCAAAATACAAGGCTTTCATACAATAAAGTTGAGAATTTACTAAAATAAGGCAGCTTTTGCCAAATGAATTGTTTGAGTGATAGGACACAAAAATTAAGTGAGACCCTTGGAATAAATTCGCTGAATTAAACAGGGGGTAAATGCAGATAATCAGTGCAAATTTTGTTACAATAAAAAAACTAGACAGATCAGTTGATGTGAATAGTAAGGTAGAACGACACTTCACAGAGGCTCTTTTGTTGAAATTTTAAGCAATATGCCTTCATGAGTCCTGGGTTTTCCAAAAGTGGCTATATTGCCGAGAACGGCTAATAGTAAGATGGTTGTTATTTCAAGATGTCGGCACTCCAACTTTTAGTCATGTCTCAGTAAACTAGCAATTTTTTTAAATCCTGCTTTCAGATTCGGATTCTTGAAAGTGTTCCAAATAAAAATTTCTTGAAATTGTTTATTGAAAACATTTAAAAAATTAAAAAGAGCCTTCAAGAAGTGTCTATCTCCCAATAATAATCTTGTTGTCTATTTGAAATGCAAGAAATAATTTAACCAATGAAAGTAATAAATAGTAGCAATCTTTGACTAAATCACAAAATCCACTCCAAAAATTTCCATAAAAGCCAGTAAGGAAAAACTTTTGGCCAAATCTCAACGCAGGTGGAGTTGCTTGTAGAAGTAAACCGCATCAAATGAGATTGGAAATCTTCGGACTAAGGAGTCCTCACACAAGTACAATAAATAGTCTGTATAAAACAAAAGATCAAGCCTTTGCCTTGAAAAGCAGTTGGACTTCAATATCACGACACCAACGGACTCACTCTTTGGCTGACGCTACATTGAGCCTCAACTATAGAAAAAGGAAAGAAAGACACATTCACAAATTTGGTCAAATTAAATAGAAAATGCCGTATTTCCTCTAATAAGCGCCCCCTCCCAAATTCAAAACAGTTTTTTTGGGACATTGTGTTTTGACCTATGTTTTGCTGGTGTCTTCTGGGCATGTTATACATAAAAATATAGCTTAGAATGTAGGCTACCTTTTGGTATGTAACATGCCCGGGAGGCACCCACAAAATATAGGTTAAAAACACAATGCCACAAATATACTTTTTTGAATTTAGGGGGCGCTTATTAGAGAAAATACAGTAATAATGTTTAGTGATTAAAAGAGCTGTCCAAATCGTTGGTGTTGGTAGATGGGGTCCAGCCGAGCATTGCAATATATAATGGTGCCTGAGGGAGCATTAGAAACCACTGTAGTGGTGGTTGTCATCTCGGGAGTGGACACCATGCTCACGAATCCTGAGTCATCTCCTCGATGAGTAGAGGATGAAGAGCTGCAAGGGTTGCACGGCAGAGCGTCAATGGAGCCAGTTGCACAGTTGATTGCCAAGCTCTTCTCCTGGTAGTTGGTATCCACATCTACCCTCTTTTTTTTGTTTGGCGACGGCTGGGGCAATTGATCTGGGGATTCTGTTAGTGGGACTGGAACAAAGGTGGAAGTGAGTGTAGGAGCACAAAGCTGTGGACTGACTCCATCCTCATCTTCACCCACGATGACAAACTTTTCTTCTGCGCACATCTCTTCCAAACACAATTGTTCGGCAAGAACGAAACGTTTGCAGGCAGGTGGTTGGATAGTGGAACTGCTAAAATACAATTGTTATAACCAGCCTTCCACATTAAAGCTCCAAAGTAAGCACATTCGAGCATTAGTTGCCGAAAAGGAATTTTTTTTTGAAGAGTGACAATTTGTAGTTAGATGCCTAGATGACCATATAAGTCTGAACTAACCCCTGTTTGGAGTGACTACTGGTGGTGGCTGATGATGAAGCATTCTCAAAGTCATCATCAAAGAACCAGTCTCCAAGTGCAAAGCGAATATCAGTGGAATAGAGGGAGCGAATGGCATTCGCATCCACATGGAAACATCTTCGGATGGTCTCCTCGCTCTCAGTGATCAGGTGTCGTCTATTGCTCTCATCTGCCACAAACAGCAAGACAGCTAAATATTGGGTTGGTTAGCTACCACTCTTTTCAAACAAGAAAAACTTACAAGCCGCTTGTTTGGAGGGTGCAAGTGTGGCTAGCTTTAGATCTGCAATGCAAAAGAATTACTCACTACTGTAATTGAATAATTCTATCCCTCAGCAAACAATCTCTTCACCCAGATTCAGTGACCTCACAGCCCAAAAGAAGCTATTGGAGGGCTGTTGTTGTGCAACTGCCTTCTCCAAAAAACAAAGGGTCAATGCAATTTGGCGGGTATTATATGAATATGTCCCAAGCCTTGGGAAAAACGCAACAGGCATTCAGGTCGCCCCTTATTTCCCTTTCTTTCAGCACTTTTTTGGATAAGGACACTAGAAAAACAGACAAAGAAATTTATCTACTTGAAAAAACCAGTCAGCAGGATTGCCTGAGGATGTATTAGCATCCAAAAAACACTTATTGTTGGTTAGATCCAAAAGTTTGTAGAACGCTGGTTGAGCAACTTTTGCATATAGCAAATTTGAAGACTTATACTATTTATTGCCAAATTCAACTAACATGTCGAAGATGTCTTACATCATTTTCCATAATCAAATTTTGTCTAAAAAGCCACAAAAGGACTCTTGAAAAAAAACGAGTAAGACCAAGGTAAATAAATTCGAAAAAGATTATTCTCGGCTACTTATTGGGTTTAGGGACCACCCTTTGACATTTTCAAACAATCAAATTGACTTGGCAAAACTTGGCAAAGAATAAGAAAGAGTAAGGAACTCCTCACTCCATGTTTAAAAGCTGTTTCTGAGTTAGTATGGACAAAGATGACAGTCATCCTTTCGTTTGCTGAGTTTAATTGCTGAGTTGTGTATGTTGGAATGAATTACTTTGGTTGCATTAGCTGCAAGGGGTGCTTCCAAGTGAGTTCCTTAGACTAGCGACTCCTTCCTGCTGTTGAATAAAGTCTTGAAAAACTAATTCTGTGCGAAAATGTCAAAATAAGGGATACGTCCTTAAACCGAACAAGTACCTTTTCTCAAATGTTTGAGTTTGAGGCCGCAAAAGCTTAATTTGTGAATAAAATGTTATGAGTCTTCAACATCACATTTCTATTCAAAAGTTGCTCAACCAGCGTTCTACAAACTTCTGGATTTAACCAATATTTGATTGCTTTGTCCTGGCATAGAGGCATTTGTACGATTTTGGATGTTTGAATTGTCAAAATGTCCAAAAATGCTTCAAAGGTCTATGCACTCCTTGTTTTGTTGGCTTCACATTCCGTTGTGTAAAGAACAAGAAAAATTTTGAATTTGTGAAGTCGGTTTGTTTTTGCCTTAAATAAGCCCTCTGACAATTGAGGAAATAAAACTGCATTATTAATTTTTGGCTGGAATTGTTTGAGTGAATAAATGAATGAAGAAAGGAAAAGACAAGCACACATCATCAATTCCAATCATTAGGTTCATTGCAGTGTCCAAATGAAGAGAGTCTGTTTGAAAAATTGTGACACACACTTGCCAAGACAATGGAGTGGGATAAGAAGACTCAATTAGAATTGTTTAGCACACAAAAAGCAGGCTAAATGATTGAGCTATGAATGCAACAGGCATCAAATGCCCAGAAGGACTGCTGCTGCTGCCTAACTAATCCACAGATGCCAATAAATAAGGAGCAACAGAAGCAGGTTCTTTCAGCAAATTTGGGTGTAATTAATTAGCCAAATACTCGTGCCCATTTGTTGCTTCGTTAACTGCTCAGATTTGTGCTGGTTGCACACACACACTTGACAATTAATTTCAATCCAACCACATTTCAACGTTTTTTTGTGAATGATTTATCAATTGCGAATGGATTTGTGTTTTTTTGAGATTTGCTTCAACCATTTTTGTGATGGATCCATTTCAGAAAAGATGATGACTTTACCCTGCACAGTCTAATGCCCCATATTAAACATGGACAAACCAACTAGATCACTAATGGACCGAAGAAATGTGGAATATATGGACTAATTTTTCTTTGTGCTTCTTCCACCAACAATAATTCATAGGCCTTATAAACTGGGACTGTTTTAGAAGAGAGAACGCCGTTCTCCTGTCCACTAATAAAAAGTTGGGCTGGTAGAGCACATAGAATACGTTTAGCGGGCCATAATTTATAGATTTATTTCAATGAAAAAAGTTTTGACTGGAATTTTGAAATGGTTTTTGGAGAGATGTGATCGCCACACTTCAAAGAAATTGCCAAAGGTTCAAAGTGACCATTTGGATTTTTAGTTGCCTATTTACAAATAGGATTGATGTAACCAGTTTTAAAAAACACGGAAAAGGGTTAGCACAGGATTTTCAAGTCAACACAAAGATATCTAAAATATTGTATGACAAAAACGTAATAAATATTAGAAAAAAAGTTAGAGATGCTTTAAAAACGGCCATTCTGCTCACTAGTCAATATACGATCGAGTAAATTTGTTGTAGTTCCCAAAAAAAGTTAATGACAGAATACTAGGAAAGTTTCTTGGAAGCATCTCGAAAAAGCTCTTTTCCTGAGATTTGTGAAATTTAACGTGATCTAGTTGCCTTTACAAAAAACAAATAATTTGTTTTTTGCAGCAAGTGGAACATCTTTTGTCTATAAAATCACTGCGCCATTGTTGAAAGAGTTTGGCATTCAGTCTGAATTTATTATTTTTTTCTTTTATTTTTGAGTGATCCATAAATCATAAAATCGTTTTAGTTTTTGGGTACTCAACGAAAGTCGAAAAAAAAAACTGGTCCGAAATATTTAGTCTGCTCCAAGATGTGAACCTTCGAGGCCAAGAGATGTTTTTAATATTTTGTTTGAAAGACCCCAGATTTTTGAAAATACATATAGCAAACTATTTTCACACTATGAATCGACCATAAAAATGAACTAAATCCTTAGAGCAAATGTGGGTTAGACACCTTGCTTCAGAACAGCCATGTTTACTGTTGACTAGCACCAACAACCATTGCACCTGGCTGACTAGGTGGAGTGTCAGTTGGAGGACTTTTTTCTTGAAATAAAAAACAAAAATAAATTAGCAGGCAATGATCAGTGCCTTGGCCTCTGCAAGCCCACTTTTCGGCTTCTATTTTCCCACAACTTTAAATCTTTGACCAATTTTTTTTTGTGTGCTGTTGCCAGTCCTGAGAGCACCTCTATGTGGATAGGCAGCATATCTTTTTTAAATTCATTTCCATTGCAGCCAAACAAAAAGTCAAGTGGAAGAAAGAGAAGAAGATGTTGCGATCAACGGCGCCACAGCTCTTTTTTTGATGGTGGAGAGTGGATTGATGAGTTAAAAAATTTATATAAATTCAGCACAAATAATGAGTATTCCACAGTAGAGCAACAAAGAAGTTGCCTCAATTAATTTGCCAATGCTGCTGACCAAACAAAAACTATGCCTCTCTATTTATTCAATTTACCCATCAATTAGGGTCACCAAAAAAGCCATTCGAAATCCGATACAGCAGCTACTGCAAATCTTTTGCTGCTAGCTGCAACCCCTTTTCCCAACCAAATAAACATTGGTGGATCCACAAAAAATGGCACTTTTTTCTAATGGAACACGTGCATATGGCTCTGCAGTCTGTTGAAATGAGCAAAAAGTTGTTTTTGCTCAAGTTAAGAGGATATATGGAGGGAAGTATGCATGAATGAGAGTGGACTGCTGCACATCTGGTCTTTTATTATTTTATGCCATGTTGGATGATGATAACACAGGTTTTGATGTTGCCGAGTGACCTCTGACGACTTTAACGACAATAAAACTGGTGGTGTAATAGGCGCCCCCAGTCCACTCGAGAGTGGATGTGTCATCCATGTGACACACGTGTCAATCATCCAACAACAATTGACTGCTGCTTTAGCTACATGTCCTCCTGATTTTATCTGCCTTTGAATAAAAAGTTTTTTAAATTTGGGTCTATTTACCTTATTTGCAAAAGATTGAACAAACAATGCTCCCAAACTTTGCATTGTCGTTTGCAAAGATAATAACAGTTTTTGAAGAACTTTTGCTGGAAGAAGGCCGACTTTGTAATTCAATATTGCAGACAACAAAAAAGAATCAATCTTTTCCTTTTTTACCATTTTTAAAATTCTTTCCAAGAAAGAAATTATGACCCTATACGACAAGTGGATGAGTTTTTTGCATTGCCCCCCCCCCGGTTGTTTTAGACCCTGTTTAAGCATTTCTAATACGCTAAAAACGATTAAAAAAGCTATTTTCCTTCTCTTTTCATCATCAAAAGTCGGTTTTTGGCAAGGCGAAAATTTCCATATTTTGCATTTAAAGACCAAGGTAAACAATCTTGTAAATGGTATATAATGGCATAATAAGCCTTAGGTTTAGGGTAGGCCAGCCTATGTTGGCCGTGAACCACTAAATTTATGTAAAACGGGGTACACACTGGACCTCGACTAACCGAGACTGGCCTAATATAAGCCTAAGGCTTAGTTGTATCCCCAAGTGCAGTTCCTGTAGTTGCTTACCTTGATGCTTAAACCAAATATAGTAGTCGTCGACTTCCCAAAAGCCAACCTTCTATGTCGAAAAGATGCAAAAAATAGCTTTTTATCGTTTTTAACGTATTAGAAATGCTTAGCAGGGGATACAACAACAGGGGAATCAAGGCAAAAAACGCACCCACTTGTCGAATAAGGCCAAAAATATTGAAATAGGAAAAATGTGGGACGACATGTGCTCATTTTTGCCAGCAAGGTGACCAACTCAATGTTTTAGAAGAGGGTATAAAATGTGTTGAGACTTCTATGTGGTGTGTAAATAAATATCTACTAGGTACTCTTCCACATGCATGAATATCTAGCTATTAGCTAGCTAACAGGAGTCTGATTGCGCAAGCCAAGACAGTGCCATCACCTCCCGCTGCTTCAATGCAAAATACATGCGGAAAAAGGAGAAGAGGAGAAGAGAAACTGGGCTGCTGTTTACTTTTACCTTGCTCAAGGTCTAATAATCGATACCCCCGCTATAACAGACTCCTGCACAAATGGACAAGCAGGTTTGGGCGCCAAAGCTGTGAGCAGTGAGGTGTCCCTCTCTCTTTTTATCTGCTACAGTAGCATATCAAGGAGTGCCGGTGGTGTTTCCGGTGGTGTTCTCCACGCTCAAATTAATAGCTCATAAAATGAGTTGATCAACAAGACCGTCTTCTGTATGGTCTTGTTCAAAAATTTGGAGATAATCTGCACTAAATTGAGCATCGGCATTCTTCTGGGGGCAGCAGCTGTGGGACGACATGTGCTCATTCAAACTACTCTTTTATATCTCCCAATTAAAGCAGTGGAATCCAGCGGCAACAGCAGACACCCCCTATTGTTTTGCCCATCCATCATCATGCAGGCGTACAATCCAGCAGCAAGGAGGAGCAGAGGTTGCGCATTCAAACACAAATTAATTGCCCATTTTCAAATGGCAACAGTTGTTGTAGGCCAACGGCAGCGGTGATCACCCAACTGCTCTGGCTACATCCAAACATCTTTAGAGGTATTGAATTAGCAGAGTTGATCTTTGAAGCATACATAATAATATTTCATTTGTTACCCCTCCCCCACCCCCACACCCCCAACTTTCGTATTCAAAAGGGGTGGAAGTAATGGAGTATTTGGTGATTAAAATCAACAAAACGGCCATAGCCATCATAACTATCAATGCCTTACATTATTTGAGTTACAGCCTAAAGTTCACTTATTGTTGTGCTTAACAAGTGCTTTGCAACTTCCATGGTCATGTCCTCCCAAGTGGAGGACTGTTTGTTTGCCCGTGATTGGCAGGACTAGAGCAAACAGCACCTCCAACAAACATGATGATAACAATCGCCTCTCTGATTATCGCTTGAGCGCAAAAGGATTTGCCCCCAAACAAGAGATATGGCGGAAAGGTTTTACCAGATTAGAGGTGTCGGAGCATACAAGAAGGTCAGACTGCACAAACACACATATCTTACAACAAATAAATTCCTTCCATTGTATTTATGGAAACAAGAGGGCGACATAAGCAAGCCAAACATAATCATAACTCCTCTTTGTGTGCCTCAGCGGCTGTCCATCTACTTGATATATGGCCGTGTGAATGCGCCAATGTGCTGCTTTCACATACAGTAGGAGAAACAAGGTAGGCATGTTTGAAATTTGGAATTTGAAAAGTCAGAGGCTGGAGAAGTGAAGCGAAAACTTGGCTGCTTTCTGTTTGGGTCACTTTTTTCAAATCTTTTTATTAATGACTGCTAGCTGTTGAGTGGATGTGCCCCCATTTAACTGCTAAGGAAGAGCAGAAAGAAAGTGTTAGTTGTTGGCGCCGACACCAGCCAATCCAACAACAACTCATCCAGAATGATCCAAAATAGATTGGCTCGTGCCGTTCAAAATTTTGAATCATTTGCTTTTTCCTCCTTCTCCTTTTTTATGCATCCGGAATTTATCTTTGTGAAAAAGCAAAAAATTGGAGCTACAGAAAGATTATTGGCATTGTCTTTGAGAAAGGTCCGCACGCTGAAGACTCTTTGGAAAAATTAAGATGGTAATAGGAGAAATGTACAAATCCCCTATCCTACCTGGTACAGTCAACCATCTCCAGAGACCAGGTCCCGAGTGCGGAATTATCAATATGATAAAATATAACGAGATGAAACTACAAGATTTGGATCAAAAATGCACACAGCAAATTATTGCAATAGGGTCGTTTGGCAAAACTAATTTATTGTCTTACACGGAATTAAATCTTTGAAATAAAAATTAACAAAATATAAGAACTTTTATGACATTTTTCATTTTTACACCCAAAGTTAGCCTAGAAAGCATGCATTATTTAGTTTGTTAAGTGTTGCTAACACTTTGTAATTTTTCTTTTAAAAATTTTGGTGATTCTTCATATGCTGTCACGTAATTTGATTTTAAAAAATTGAAGCAGATCTTTGTGTTGAGTTTGTGCAATGCTTGCCATGAATCCTTTTTTACTTCACACCCGAATATCACTTTTTTGCTTAAACTAGTTTTTTATAGCGCAGACAATTTTCTCTGTCAAATAAAAGAAGAGAAGCAGAAGTTGTGTGTGTTTGTGTGAGTATAAGGAGGAGTAAATGTTGATAGTTAATTAATAGCCTTCAAATTGCCTTCTCGTAGAAAAACTCTCCCATAAAACATTTGCCTCCCTGTTCAAATAATTGAGTGTCTGAATTTTCGTAGAG
>BBSZ01014577.1:21945-42251 GCA_000981365.1 Subanguina moxae
GCCTAGAAAGCATGCATTATTTAGTTTGTTAAGTGTTGCTAACACTTTGTAATTTTTCTTTTAAAAATTGAAGCAGATCTTTGTGTTGAGTTTGTGCAATGCTTGCCATGAATCCTTTTTTACTTCACACCCGAATATCACTTTTTTGCTTAAACTAGTTTTTTATAGCGCAGACAATTTTCTCTGTCAAATAAAAGAAGAGAAGCAGAAGTTGTGTGTGTTTGTGTGAGTATAAGGAGGAGTAAATGTTGATAGTTAATTAATAGCCTTCAAATTGCCTTCTCGTAGAAAAACTCTCCCATAAAACATTTGCCTCCCTGTTCAAATAATTGAGTGTCTGAATTTTCGTAGAGAGGAAGAATCCAGCAGCAGAAACAGCAAAAAACATGTTCCACGGAAGGCATGCCTCGGCGGCAGCAACAAAAAACCCATCAGAAGATTGATTGCCCTGGGCATCAGCAAAAACAAAATCTCTTTTTTTTTGGAAAGGGTGGAAATAAGTCTTTTCTAAAACACTTCCAACTGAAATTTCACTCAGTAAAGAACAAATTTTGTGAGAATACAGCAAAAAAAAAATGCTGGTAGTAGAACACAAATTTATCTTCCCCTTCTTTTTGGAGCTTTCAACTGTGTGAAATGAAAAAGGCTTGGGTTGTCACCCTGCTACTCCTTCCGGGTGACAACCCAACAACTGTTTTTTGGCGCACAAAGGAGTGAGGGCCCTCGCTGATGCAACTTGACTAGCCTTTTTTCCACTAAAAACAGCACTGCTGGAGTACAAAGAGGATTTTGAGGGAAAAGCCGCCCCAAAAGTGTGCCATTATGGCTGCCTAATTGATTCAAGGCACAATTTGCTTTGGAGGAGAGAATATGTTTGCTATTTATCGAGTTATTTAAAAGGTGTGATAGAGTCCAGGTGTCCAACAAGTAGAAGTTAAATATAAGCTTAACTGGCCAGTATAAGGTGTTTTTTGAAAATTTTCTTAAATTTTAAAAAATATATTTTATGAAACCTTTTTTATTCTGAAGCATGCAGTAGTACGTTTGCTTTGTCTTGGAAGACCTCTCTGTAAGATTTTGAGACATTGCGCAAATTCAAAAAAAAATTATTTTTTTCTGAGTGGAAATGTAAAAAAACGCGTTTCTTTGCACTTTTTTAAGTTTTCTATGCTTTTTTTTTTGGTTTCTAACTGGGTTAGGCATACCCGCCTTATTTTTGAAAATTTGCTATCTTCATTTGGTATTTTAACACCACTTCTAAGGGTTCTTTGTTCTCTTGCATTCAACTCTAAATTTATTTCTTTAGTAGACAATGTCCCACTTTGGTGACGTAGTGTTATACCTACTTTGAGTAGACAAATTTATTCCTTTCAAAACATTTGTAAGCTTTGCAAAAGCGTTGAAAAATATCAGCCTTAAAAGCCGGGTTGCCCAAAGTTATGGAGGCTGATATTAAAAAAAAATCGCAAAGCTTATACATCTTTTGAAAAGAAGTGAATTTTGACTAGAGAGCAACAGAATGAAAAGATTTCTTCAAAAACAGTGACAAAAATATCAAATTAAATCAAAACTTTCCAAAAATAGACTAACTGTGCCCAGTTCTAGTGTCTACGTTAAAAGTTCTAATAACGCCTACCCACCGGGTGTGCATGTCTGTCTTTGCAATATAAATTTGTGATTTTTCGAATAATAAAAAGTAAAAAGCTTCCAAAACCTTAAATATGAGAGCCTTGTCTTAACTTTATGTTGTGTGGCTAAATTTTGAGTAGTAGCGAAAAAAACAAAGACATCTCCGAAAATTTTTTTCTGCTGCAAGCACATTGAAAAAATTCCACAGCCACTGCTAAACGATTATCTCAGAATGTCTTTTTTTCTTTTTTTCTGCAACCAGCCAAAACAAGAGGTTTTCCCATGGCCTTTGCTTAACAACCTTATTCCCAGTCAAATGTTGCTATCTCTTTCTCTCTCTGTTTGTTATTAATAGAAGCTTTAAATGGTTGTTGAATCATACAAACCGATTGTAAATGTATTTTGCCTGTGTTCAGATCATTGCTTCCCAATTAAACAAATACATAAACCGACCATTTATGAGTGTTGCGATCAAAATTTTTGCAGCACCAGGCGCATGCCTTTATGCCCCCACTCAAGAAGTAGACAAAGAAGAAGAGGCAGCAGCCGGCAGCAAGGCCCCCTACCGTGCATCCAAACAAAGCAGCCAACTTATCATCAGAATTCCAGCAAAACACACACCCTTCGAGATTTGTCCCTCTTCTTTTGTAGTAGTGTAAACCCTTTGCAAAAGAAAGTATAAGAAGACCATCTACCCAGCCAGTCTGGTCCCACCACCCAGAATTCCCAGAGAGGTGGGCACGGAAATCATCATTAACCTCAACCTAACGATGCCCCCACAAACACAACAAAGACTTTTAGGGTCTTTCAAGCGAAAAAAAAAAGAAAGAAGAATAAAAAAAGAGGGGAACACTTTAGTGGTAGTATCAATTGCCTCCCGCTCCAAAAGCGGCAAATGGACCACTTTGCTGTTCTCTTCTTTCATCTGTCCCACTCAGCAGCCATTATCACACACAACAAACACTCCATTTTTGCCTGCTAAAAAGTTACTCATTTGTGTGTATGAAAAGGATGGCGCCAGATGCCCTTTTCACTTCTGATCGATCCGCGTTTCCTGGCTGGTAGGAATTGCTGTGTTGCAACAACACAGTACCTATTTCCATTTTTTTGTCTGAAGAAGAAATCCGATTCAAACAAACTAAATATTCACCCATAACACATGTGTGGTGAAGCTCGCAGTCTGCAGCTTCTCTCAAAATTCGAGAAGCCCCTCAGGTCCGATCTCCATAGTGAGCTATTTTACTTTTTCAGATTTATGTCATTCCTGTATGCATTCAATTTCTGACAATTTTTGTGTCAAACATTTCTAGTTTTTTTTGTAAATTCCGAGAAATGGGATCGATTCATTCCCTAGAAGGTCTCTTACAAATAGAAAAGTTTCAAGGTTTTAGTGCGGTACCAGGGGTAGGGAGGTGTACAACCACACGCACTCACCTTAATGCGCTTCATTTGCCTCATTCACTTGGAATTTTTCGGTGTTGCTCTTTTTGACTGGCTGCAGCCCCATTAAAGCAATCGACGAGCAAGTTAACCCGCCCATATTGGTGGGCTTTTCAAGTTGGAAAACATCTGCACTATTAAAACAATCCCACCCTCCCCCCACATAGACACACTTTTCTTACCTCTTTCTTTTTTTGTTGCTTCCTTTTGACAAAAATTTCAATGGTTTTTTTATTATTGTGACTGTACGCAAAAGAGAGAGAGAGACAGAGAAGAAAATGAATTAAATTGTAAAAAAGAAGAGAAGAATGACTTCTTCCACCCCAAAAACGTATTGTCTAAGCCATTAGCTTCTTGAGCGTGTCTTTTTTGCAATTATTGCAGGCTTAAAAAACTAGAAAAGACTCCTATTTGCAATATTTTGTTTGTGTGGGCTCATTGGGAGATGGAGGGAAAAGGACTGACAATAAGAAAAGAAGGAAAGGGAAGAAATGCGCCAAGAGTGCAAAAACTGCCCAACCTACCAACAATTATTGTTATACGGTAGCAAAAGAATAACAAACAGCTCTTGAAAAACAACACCCACCTTTGAGCATAACATTGAGCGTGTGGGCAAACTGCTCTCGAAGAGTCTCTAGAATGGGCGCTCTCACCATCAACTGGTCGAAAAATTCAAAGGCAGTGGCCGTACATAGTTGCCAGCCTAGTTTGTTGACTATAAGCAGTTCCCAGTCCTGGAAATAAAGCCATTATAAGTC
The DNA here is from genome assembly GCA_000981365.1 of Subanguina moxae. Classification (NCBI taxonomy): domain Eukaryota; kingdom Metazoa; phylum Nematoda; class Chromadorea; order Rhabditida; family Anguinidae; genus Subanguina; species Subanguina moxae. The sequence continues at coordinate 25,773 of BBSZ01014577.1, forward strand.
GGGCTTGAGTCCATTTTTAGAAAGAGACTTACTAATAATTCTTCCAAAGGCACCCACTTGTCTGTGTGTTCAACTATCTGATGGGCAGTGAGCGGTCGAGGAGCTTTCATCTTGCTAGCCAGTAGAAGACAAGCATTAGCCAGGGCTAGCAGGTTGTGGCGAGGCACGAATTGCACACTTAGCACTCTATCTATGAAGGAGACTGCTAAAGGGAATACTACCAAATCGCAGTTTTCTCGGGTACATATCTGAAAAATTGAACGAAACCTATAGAAAAGCTTTCGTAATTTGAAAACTATTGCAATAGAAGTTGTTGAGCGAACACCACAACAATTTTGACCCTAACACAGTGATTGTGAACTACTAATCACACAGTTCAATCACACCCCATTCACCTCATCAATTGTGTTTGGCCTTCACTTTTTTTGACTAAATACACATACGATAAGCATCTCTTGATTTTGGTCTCAACACATTTGTTATTTTTTGAGGTGAAAGTGCCAAAGTCAACACACTTATGCCAGTAACCCGATCAAAACAAGTTTTCATGGTGTCGGGTAAAAGTGCCAGTGAAGCTGACCATACGCTATTTTTTAGTTTTAAGCTCATGAATACACCCTGTTTCAAAACTTTTTGTAATCAGTGGCTTTTTTTGGAAGACCTTCTTTCATGTTTTGCACCCAGAAGTCTGCTTGATGTCTTTGGTCACGAAGTAGCCGAATACCCTTGTAAAGAATTTTACATCGAGTATCTGAGAGTCCGACACCAATACCAGTCATATATAACCAGTCAAAATAAAAATGAACTTTACTCACATCGTTGATGCATACAATGGCACTTCGACGAGCATGTTCATTGATCTCTGTCTGCAGGGCACGGAAGTGTTCAATATTGGGCAGAACATATCTCTCAGCACGCAGCAGGCTGGCCAAAGCTCGCCCATCCAAATGCACAGCCTTGTCTACGTCGGCACTCACCCACAGACGTTGAGCCACATTCAACTGTTGATCCACTGCTAGTCTACGTTTTCGGGCTGCGGATCGCTGAAAATATGTAAACGATATAAGTCCAATCTTTTCGTCACAATCAACATACAAATATGTTTGTCCCTAATTTCTTTGTTTCCTTATCATTCGCACCTACGTACCAAATATATGGCATACATAAGAGTATTAATGATGATAACCGCAAAAAAAGAAGAATTAAGAGTACAGCATTGATGTTATAAAGTATGACCTGCTCCTATACATGAGTGTGAAAAGAATTGCTCAAAATATTTTGGAAAAAGCGTCTAGAATAAATATTTACCTGAACAGCATGTACAGAAGGCGATGAAGGCACAGCAAGAGTAGAGGCATTTAGAGAATTTCGGTGAGATCCACTAGCATTGGTGTCGATTGAGCTGAGCACCTGGAAAGAAAATTAGAAATAAATTATTTAGTTTATTCTTTTAATTGTAACAAACTGAATATTTCACACAGCTTCAATGTCTAAAGAACCATGCTCATGCTATCAGTGGCATGACACATGGACCGGTTTTTGTTTATAAGGCCATTTATAAGGCCAAAATGAGGTGGTGATCGGCAACATGGCTCGCCTCGTATCATTTAAAACTATGAGATTATGTGGTTTTTGCGGCTGAAAAATCCTGCACCAGATCAGCCAATAATTTTATTATCCAACATATAGAGCCCAGACAACAAGTAAAATTTAGAAAAAATATACAACAAATTATAAAATCAACTCTTTCAATTGGTTCTGTTTCTTCTTTGACGCGAAATTAATTGAATACCACCAGTGCTAATTCCACTTTCTGCCATTGTATTTAAGCGCTTATCGAAGACATATTGGTAGAGCTGTGATTCTCTTATGCACCAGAGCTGCGATGGCAATTGTCCCGGTTATACAAAACTTCTGAAATAAGATAAAGCGAAAAAAAATACTCGTTTTCTCCATCAAGAATTTTGACTGGCATACGACAACCGGAACACAAAGAAACGCAGTAGAAAAACTTCTGCACGTGCTCGACCTCTCCAGCTGCTGGAGTCCAGCAGCATTCTTCATTTTTTTCGGTTGCTGTAAATAAAAAAAAATATAGAAAAAACAATATTTTTGTTTAAAAAAACCTTGGCCAGGTAGTATTTGGTTAATATAGACATACTGAACCACGGAAACAGATCGATTCGACAAAAATATTAACTTGTTTCGGCCCTCTAAATAAGAAACTGGAACTCTCGATGGGATCCCTTAAATGTTGTTTTGCACACCTAATTTGGACTAATCTGCTTCAGATAGCTCACTTTAGGAATCATCACTGTTGCAATAATCTTCCTCATCACTAACGAGCAGATCTTCTGTAAATTGAAGCATGTCCTAAGTCATATTTTTCATAGGCAAACTATTAGTATAAACAGAAAACAGATGATCCAGTGATGCCGATTTGTAACTTGAAAGACGATATATAATTTGATGCGAAAGCTTGAGATAAATGTAAAGTAAAATTATTTTTTCCACAACATGGACTTTGTAACTACAATGGCTCAAAGAACTCAGCCTTACCAAAAAATGTTATAAAACTTCTCTCTTATGAAGTTTTTGCTCGATATAATGATTTTGTATTGAAAATTGTTCTATTTAAACAAAATGAACTTACCCTTCCTTGACTCTTTCTACTGAAGGAGTTGGAAGAAGCAGCAGAAGAGGAAGTTGAGTAGGAGGACACATCATTTGTGGAAACAGACATTTGTTGTTGTAGTCGTTGCTGCTGTTGCTGCTGAGGCATGTTCTCATTGGTGGCAATTCTGTCTGCAAAGCCGAGAGATCTTCTCGACTGTCCCACAACCAAATGTGATTGTCTTGACTGTTGACCAAACTGGGCGAAATGTCTAGGAGCTGAATGAATACTAGCTGGCATACCAGTCCAATTTGCTGATCCATGCAAGGAGATGCCGTTGAAACGACGTCTCTCTGCACTCATCCAACCAGAAGTGCCAGAACTTTCACTCCACTCTCCAGCCAATGGTCTTGAAGAAGTGGAGGGCGACTCAGCCAGGAACTCAGTGCACCAAAGATTGGTATTCAGGTTGGCCATAGTCAACCACCCAAATGGTCAACTATGAACAAACTATTCTCCACAGTTAAGTAGTTGGGACTGGGAGTGTCGTGAACAGAAGATGACACTAAATAGAAGACAGTTAACAAAGTGTTTGTTTTACTTTCACACACGCAAAAGAGGGGAAATCTGTGAAAATGATCAGAAATATTTGGATGGATTGACAAGAAGGCATTGACCAGGGGTCCTCCTCTTCCTCCTGCCCAAATGGCGTCTTGCAGGAGTCCTAGAGAAAAGACAGTCCTCATTGCCCTGCCTTCCTTCCATCAAACAACAATAATATAATCCCCAATGCGAACTGTGCGTAAGGAGGGGGAGGAGGGAGAACAACATCCAACAGTTAGAGAGATCAAACCCCGCCCCCCTCGTCCATAACTTCTCGTTGTTATTTCTAGATGCTACTGGCCCTGTGATAACCCTCTGAGTAGTTCCTCTATTTCGCGCACTGCTCAATAGCTTGACCCTGGGCAAGTATTACAAACTTACAGTCTATAAACAAAATATAAAAAATTGATATCACAGCTGCTCTCCACAAACCTAGAAAGTTTTCCCTTAATTTTTTGTTCTAAACCTACACAACCCTGCAATAAGTGACATGTAAATCTACAAATCGGTAGCTGCTTCTCGAACTGCAAGTCAGTTTCATACGTCCAAACACTTTGGAAAGCAAATACCCTAACTTATTTTAATAAAAAGACATGCCCGTCTATTTTTTGGCTGTTCATCTAGCTTTTACCACAAAGTTATTGCAGGCCTGTTCAAACACAATTCCCAAGAAGCCATTTATTTCCTTTGAAAGTTGGGTGTTTAGCATTATCTACGTACCCCCCCCCCCTCAACTTACATCTATCTTAATGGAGCGATCGCAGCAAAAAACAAGCTAAAATACCGTATTTATTCTGATAGCTGGACACCTTTTAAGGTCAAAACTAGGGGCTGGATCATATTTTGTTAAGTCTTTTACATTAAGCAAGGAATTGTGTTATATATAAAAAAATAATTGGACATGTGTGGCTATTAGAATAAATACAGTATTGCACATGAACAGCTATTCCATTCAATAGATGGAGCATATTAAAACCCCTTTCTGAATAGGCATTGTTGTTGGTTATTAGTGTAGCTGTTGCTCCAAACAGTTCCACTCCGAACCAACCGACACTACTTAAATTATGCAAACTAAATGTGTCAATTTTTGTGTTATTCTTTGTGTTTTTCCTTCACTTAACTTTTTGTGGTCCGCTGACCCCAGCAGCGGAAGCCGTAGCTGTACACAGAGACAAATTAACAATCCAGATTAAAATTCATTTTCTTCATTTTTTTTTTCTTTTCTGCTCACATAAAAACCACTGGTCCACAGAAAACTATGGGAATTTCCTTAAAAGTGTAGAGGAAGAAATCGATAAAAGCAAGTGCCCAAATAGTTGGTGTGCCTACCTATGATCTAATCACACACACAACACATTGCTTTGATTTACAAAAGTTTTGACACTTCCGAGAAATCTCTCCTTTTTATTTACGGTGGAGACTGCTTTGGGTGAGGTGTGCACAAGTGAACAGTTCAAGGGTCACTAGTCTGGGGCAAGTAAAAACTTTTGTTAGTCTTTTTGCAAATACCGTATAACCTCTATTGATAACCCCCTCCCCCCTCAACTTTAAGGTTATTTATCTTGAAAAAAAATAGAAAAAATTGTATCGATGTTTATACGGTTTCTTAACTGCTACGAGCTCTATCTATTGCACTTTTCGGATGTTGGTTGAGCACCCAAAGATATCGAGATTAACCCAAAATTTTGAAGGGTCGAAAAATAGTGGCCCGGGGTTACTAATACAAGTCTTACGGTAAATATTTACACCAGGAAAAGTAGTCCATTGGAAACCATAGAAAATTCCTTAGAAATCAGCGAAAAGCATAGGTAGTGTTGAAACTAGAGTGTGAACCCCCAGAAAAAACACACCTTTCAATGAGAGTAAATCAGCACGATAAAGCTTATTTCGTCGCCATTTGTAAGCCTGTAAAATCAAACTAGTGGTGGGTGCCTTATACAAAAAACCAAGAGCAGATTCATATTTTGGTATGATCAGCAAAATATCAAGCGTCAAAGCTGGAAGATAGAAAAATGAGTGGTTTGTGAAGGTTAAGCCTATCATTGGTTTCATTTTTATTTTTGCTTGTTAGTTGTAAGACGCACAAGTAAGGGCACCTTGTTCCCCATCTATGGCTAATTAATGGGCAAAACATTCAACAACAAAAAAGGGAAAAAGGTAGTATGTAGAAGTACAGGATCAATTGCTCTCACCTTGTTTGAATTACGCAGAGAGTGTTTTGTTTTGGGAGCGACATGCTTTTCTTTATCAGATGTCCTTGCAAGGGGGGTTAAACCTTGGCTAGCCATTATATCCTGCCTTTTCATTTTGTTGATTTTGGCTGATAGTGGGGATGGTGGGCGCTAAACATGCTTGTCTGAGATTGGAATAAATAGGTGAGAAAAAGGGGTGTTTGTTACAGGTGAAACCATGTAATGAATTGATTTCCGCCAAACACTCTGTTTGCATAGTTTTCCCGCTGGGCAGTTCTTATCATGCCAGTGTTTACCCAGGGCCCCTCTATATTCCACTCCTTTGTTGTCACTTGTTGCGATGATTAAAAAAATTTATCCTCAACAAAAAAATTTGCAGCGCCTATTTAATTTCCGGCCATTAATTGGGAAGTATAAACACAAGTAAAGTTGGTTCAGATTCAGAACTAAATTTTTCAGCATGGTGCCAGCACCTAATTTTTTATTGGTTGAACCATAAAAGATCGTTGACCACCGATGGCAGAGACGAAAAGGGGTGCTAGATTAATAGAACATGTATATGGCATTGGCTTTCTGAATTCATCGACATTTTGGCTTTTTTTTAAATATTTTCCTGCTTTGTGTTGTATTGCAAGGATTTTATATGATTGTAGTTTTACATTTTGCTTTTGATATCGGTGAAAGTTTGTCTTGAAAGGCTAACCTTCACAAATTCAGGTTTTTGTCCATATTTGGTCATCCAGCAATCAAACCAAGTATTAGGTTAGCGACTAAGTAATGGCAACACCCCCAGAAAATTTGGTTTTTAATGTGTTTTCTTGAATTTTTTTTTTATTTGTATAGAAACGAATATAGTCTTTCATATTTTTGCAAAAATTGTTATTTTTTAGGAAAATGGAAAAAACTCGAGGAGATATGCGAAAACTGTTGAGATATGAGTTTGAGCTTGGTCATAGCGCAAAAGAGGCCGTAACGAACATCAACCAAGTAAAGGGAGCAAGAGCTGCTGCTTATCAAACAGCTGCAAGGTGGATATCAAAGACGAAAAGTGATCCGGGCGCCCTCGGGAAGTCGATCGAGTCGCTGTCGTCAACGCCGTCGAAGCCCATCCATCGATGACTACGCGCATTTGGGCCGAGGATTTTGGTTGCCATCACTCGGAAATTGAAAAAATATTGCATGCCTATTGATTTGAGGTGTGTTAAACCTGGATTTTTAGGCAAAATGTGGCTCAAAAGTCAGTGGGTCCCAAAAGAGCTCACAGATGCTCAAAAAATTGCTGCGCAGACACCGTCGCTCACCGTTTTTCGAATACATCGTGATGTTTGATGAGAAGTGAATTGCTCTTGTCAACGATGAGTGCCATGGAGAGTCAGAAGCCTGGACAGACGCCCAGACAGAACTTTCAGGCCAAGAAAGCGATGTTGTGTGTATGGTGATATCAATTTTTTGGAAGCTTATGGAACAGGGAAGGACAGTCAATTCTGAGGTTTAATTTTTTCTGAGGTCTGCCCGACTAAATATAGTTTTTATTTTATATAAAATCTGCCCAATTATTGGTTAAAATTTTATTTTTGATTACAGTAAATCTTCTAATAGACGGGCAGCCTAAATTCAGATAAACTTGTTTGTAGCATTTTATTTTTGATTTATGTTTTGCTAGTGTCTTCTAGGCACGTTGTATAACAAAATGTAGCTTAGAATTTATATCACATCAACCAAAATTGCATTTTATATTGATTTATTTCAATATTTTAAGGCTTTTAACTTGTAGAAAACATTTTTCAGTTGTAGCAAGGCAATTTGCAAAAAAAAAAATTGATCAAAATACCTTGCTCCTCCAAAGTAAGCAATCTTATTAATGATATACCCTAGGTACAACAACTACACCTTAGGCTTAGGGTAAGCCAGCGCAGGTTAGGCGAGACTCAGCGCATGCCGTGTTTCACCTATGATTAGTAGTTCATGTCTAACCTATGGTGGCCCATCCCAAGCCTAAGGCTTAGTTGTATTCCTAAATGTGGTACGTGGGGTCCACCATTTATAAGGTTGCTTAATTTAGGGGACCAACGATTTTGAAGAAAAATCTTTTTTGCAAATTGCCTTCCCAGAGCTAAAAAAGTGTTTTCTGGACGTTAAAAGCCTTAAAAGGTTAAAATAACTCCATGATACACAAATTTGGTTCAGTTGCTTAAATACACTTTAGCATATAAATAAAATAAAGCAATATTAATTACCTGAAATTAAGCACAGTCGAATATAGTCAAGGCAGGTACGTGTGTAGGCAAAATATCCAAAAGGCAAACACTTAATGCTTTTCTGTCTTTTTCAAAAGTACACAGAACAATAGCTGCTTTATTACCACCTTCTTTTCAATATTGTTGTGTGAAATTGTGATGACATGGCGGGAATTAACAGCTACCATTGGTGTTATCTGGTGAGCAACATCAACTCAGTAGTTTTACGACCCAATGCAACATTCCCCTTTTTTGCTGACTATTTATTGGGGGGAGGAGGGAGGGGTCTGGTGAGTGTGAAATGGGGGAATAAATGGACACTGGTGCATAGAAATAGTATGGCTTGCAACATTGTTCCCGGCAGACAAAGAGAGCGGAAGACCACTTGGGATGGTCAACTGGTAAAAGCAGGGTGTTGCCAGTTGACTGGCTGTCACTGACTAGTGATAAGGTCAGACGATTTCATTTTTTATCAGCTATTTGCATAAAAAGGGTGGTTGGCACAAAAAGTTACGCCACCAACGCTGAAAAAACACCTCTATGCGTGTGTCTACATCTTACAGCTGACTACAGAGCTGAATTATGTCAAGACTGTAGTACCAATGGCTGGCAAACAAGTTGCCGGACAAAGTTGAATTATAAATTTTGTTAATAAAAATATGACCGAAAATTCAAATGTATATCGAGGGTTTCGTTGTATCAGGGGTCCGTTATATCGAGATTTGACTGTATACAGATTTGTAGCTCAAGTGTTCCTCTTTAAAATGGTAGGCCAGTTCAAGAGCTACACAACCTTTTTTACAGATTACTTATCGGATTTCAGGGATGTGTAGTTGTTTCGTAACCTTTGTAAACAAATTATAAAAAAGCTAAAAAAGGTCTTAGCAGAATGCAAGGATGATTTTGAAAGTTAATATGGCACATTGCATGGTCTAGCTTTTGAGCAGTTCCTCTGCCTATTCCTGTAGATGAAAAAGTTTGGAAGAAAAGATTCTTTGTTCAATTTTTGGAGTCATGTTTGTTGTATTTATGATATCATGTAATTGTAATAAATGTGCTCATAAAATTGATGGAAAATATTGCTTTATTGAGTAAGATATAGCAAAAAAGTTAAAAATAAATAGCGAAATAGTGGAAAAATGAGGGAGAGCTAGCTAGGAGTACCACTATTTTTCAGAAAAGCCCATTTTTAAAATATTTTCGTCAACTTTTTTGGTTTTTTATTCTATATTCGTATTAAGCGTCAAATTTCGTGTTAATAGAGGTAGAAAACCCAGTTTTGTCGATTTTTTTTTTATCTGAACTGGTCCACCACCTTTTTTCAGCCGAGAAGGGTCCCTCATTAGAGCGAATACGGTATTTTGGTAGATCAAGGCAATAAGGAGAAATTTTTAGGGTTGGCAACACCATTTTCGTCGATTATTCACACTTTCCAGTATTTTTTCCATAAAATATAGTGTTCTTTTTATGAATGATATCTTATACAGTCGCCTCTCGATATAACGAACCCCTAAATTCAAAAAAACGTGTTTGTGGCATTGTGTTTTTGACCTATGCTCTGCTAGTGTCTTCTGAGCATCTTGTATATCAAAATTTAGCTTAGATTCTAGGCTACGTTTTGGTATATAACACGCCCAGAAGACACCAGCAAAACATAGGTCAAAAACACAATGCCACAAACAAATTTTTTTGAATTTAGGGGTTCGTTATATCCAGAGGCGACTATAAAAATTCAAACACTTTTTTACACATTAATCTACACCAATGTGTAGGAAGATAACTGAATTTTCATATAAGCTACCAACATACAAATAACACTATATTTTAAGAGAGAAATACTGAAAAATGTCAAAAATCAACGAAAATGGCTATGCCAACCTTGAAAATCCTCACCTTGACAGGGAATATTACAGTGAGCAATGTTTTTCGATGGTTTCTAGCGCACCAGGCTGTTTAAAAGGGGTTAAAACAAGGTTTCAATACCAAATACTTAAACATAAATTTTCAGCTTTAACTATGTAGTCGGAATATCAAAAGAGTATAACTGATAGCGAAAAAGACAGTTAAACCGAAAATATTGCGCAATCTATTTATTCTTGGAATATGACTCTGTTTATTAGCCAGACTCTATTCAGTTGACCGCTCTTTGCGGCACGCACTATTCTTGGCAATAAGTTTTTTGATTGATCATTTTAATGACATATATATTTACGTACATAATTGAGCATTGACCCCTTGGTGGAAGGGCTATTTAAGTTCACTTTTGTTTAGCTTTGAAATTACACAAATTAAAGTAATGAGTGTCTCAAAAGTTTTTGGACAAGCTTTAAGCTTAACTATGAAGATAAAATCCATTTAATGAAGATATGCCAAATATACGACTTTGTAACTTAAGTCTTCCTCTTTTAAATAGTATATGAAATTTGATTTAACTGGTGGAAGAAAAGTTCCAGATGGACTTTTAAGCCAACTTTTTAAAATAAGAATTTTGCTTTAAAAAAATCCAAAAAATAGGTTTGTAGGCTTGAATCTCATCTGGAAAACCATACATTCACGTTTCATTTATGATAAAACTTCATTGGTAAAGTCGGACAAAGAAAAGAAGGGTGGAAAAATGTGATCCACGCAAGCACTTCTTTGTGTTAATTTCTTTGTAAATCGATGCCGATGAGTCAATGGCCCCGAATATGTTGGAGACATAAGTGCTGCCATTGGCAAGACATATTTGGGTGATTACTGGTGTTTCCAGCAGGATGGGGCACCAAGCCACAGAGCCTATGACACTCAGAATAGGATTGCCGGAAAATGCCGAAAATTTCCAGGACTACATCAAAGTTGGCACTTTTGCTGTTTGTCCCAACTCTCCCGACTGGTGTGTGATGGACTACTTTGTCTGGCCCCTCCTCCAGTCTAAGGCCTGCTCCCAGCCGCACAACTCAATCCCGACACTGAAGGCATTACTGGTCAGAGAATAGGATGCAATTCCCCAAAAATTTATTCCAAATGCCACTGGTAAATTTTCCGAAAAGACTGCGTAAATGTATTGAGGCCAATAGTGGTCATCTTATTGGGTAAAATAAAAAGTGACTATATGGTTTTTACGATGAGATTCAAGGCAACAAACATGATATTTCAACAACATGATAGCTATGTTAATAGTATTAACTTAATACAACCACAATTCAAATAATACTTTTTTAAAAAACATTTTAAAAACTGTCGCGAGTCAACCCCCGAAAATTGACCCTACTGTGAAGTGACCCTTCATATCGATCGTACCGCATACTAACTCCGTGAATAAAAATTTACACGAATAGACATTTCACCGTTTTCGACAATGCGTGGTCATATGTAAACTTCCGAAGAAAGGGGACAACAGAAATTTTTTTATCCTACTTGAAATTAGGTGCACAAAGACAAAAAAAGAATAAGATTTATCGAGTGATCCTCGCAATAATTCAAAATTCAACAACATTAAAGTTATTTCATGGACAAATTTGTTTTTTTGCCATTTCTTCAACCGTTTCAGGTGCTTAGCATTTTTTCTTGCAATGAAAGCTGGGTTTTGGCCAGGTGAGAAATGTAGGAAACCTAAAAACTTCACAATTGCACAAATTAAATTTTAAACATTTTGAAAAGCACCATCATGTAATCACGAAGCGAGTTCTTAACCAATTTCTCAAGTTTCTCAGGTTGGAGCTGGGTGGACACATCGGTTACTATCTAAAACAAAATTGCTGTTGAACGCTATAGTAAAGCCCTAAGTGTCTGCAAAAACTACCTGCATAAGTTTGCGGCCGATCATTGAATCAGCGGGAAGTTCAGGATCACCCAAAATTTTACTGACGTACTCCAAGAGCTCCTCAAGCCACTTTACCATTTTGTCGGTGCTATCTTCCAGCTGGTCTAGACCTAAGGTATACGTCAAATAATCATTTCAAACCAAAAAAAAAGATTAGAAAACATTGGTCAAGTTGTATTTCACGCCGCTCGGAATCAATTCCTTTCTAAAGTAATTTTCTCGCTTACATTTCAAGGAAATCAAAAGTTAACTACCATGATAAAACCTAAGGCCACGTTCTCACCATGAAAGGCATCCAACACGACCTTCAAGGGTTGGAAAATGGATGCCTGTAATTTTACATATGATATTATCAAATTATTTACAGTCGGAAATAATTAAAAACCTGTGGTTTTTGACCCGGAACTCCAGCTTCTCCTCTAAAACTTAAAAATGAAGGAGGCAAGGATAGAGTCAACTTTTTAAAAATAAAAACAAAATAACCAATAAACCTAAGCCATTGTAAACTCCGTGTAAGGACGGTAATTTTTTCAGGCAAATTTTACTTTTGTGCCCGCAAATCTTTGTTCAACCGACTTTTTTAACTTTTATGTTTTCTTGCTAACCAAAAAAGTTCGCAGAAGAAAAGAATCCTATTTTTAATGAGGTATTAGTTTCTGTGAATCACCAGCAAAATGCATGATGATAAATCAGAAGTAGGAAGAGTTCAAAATCGTACAAAAAATGATCAGTAAGAAAACACAAAAGTTAAGGAAGTTGGTTGGAGAAAAATTTGTGTGCAAAAAAGTGGACTTTGCGGACACAAAAGTAAAATTTGCCAGCGAAAAAAATACAATGCTTTTCTATATTTATGATTTTTGCTTTAAAAAATTAGAAACGATAAATCGACGCCATCCCTGGCACAAGTCCTTTATTAAAATTTAATAACCTCATGAATGCTTTCACGCTTCCAGGAAATTGTCCTACGTTTGAAAAAGACACATCCACGGTAAGAAGAATGACCTAAATTAATTTCACAAAATTCGGTTTTCTTTTTATTAAATTATACCGGCGGCAGTTCTTTCTTTACTGAAATTTCTCCAATCAGATGCTGAAAAAATGCATTTTTATGATCAATTGCAGTTCAGATCGCATTAAATATACAGTGTAGTAGATGTGGTACAACTGGCAACTATGAGGAATGTCCGAAACTGTGAAGAACCAGCCCACAATAGTTTCAGAAGGAGCTGCACGCTTTGCCACTTGCCACATTTGTTGATTGAAAGAATCGTTAATTTCGGGAGTCTGACCATCAGGTGCCTCACGGAAAGGAATCGCATAGCAATTAGTTACCTAAGAGCAGACCTTCCAGATAACTTTTTCAAAAAAAAACAAGCACATTTAATTGCCTCTTTTTCAAGAAGGCATTCTATTCAGTGCTTGTTGTTCTTTGTCATGAAACAATAACATTTACAAGTAAAATTCGAAAACTCTATGGTTTGGAATTCCAAAATAAACACCTTTCTTTAAAAAAGCACATAGGAAGGTCTTCTCGCGATGCATAGTCCCGCGCACCAGATGAAATTCAAATGCAAAATCTGCAATTCTGACCCACATTTCAAAAAGAGGGAAAAAATAATTTTTCTTCCTATTTTTTCCTAGGTATCCTGTTCTCCGCAATTAGGGTTCTTAAATTTTTTGTAATTATATAAAAAATTTTGTATTTGCAGGTTTATTTTATAAGGTCGACGCGCGATAATGGCCCGGTTCCGATTTTATTGACTGCGAAAGTATGGCTATAACTTAGCGAAGACCCGTAAAAACACAAATAAAAACAAGAATTTCATACACAGGTCATTGCAAAGAACAGGATGCATGACAAAAAAGGGAAATAGTACACTTAAATTTCCCTAGGATCATATATCTCTTTTTAAAATCATTTACGCACCTGCACCACATTTTTTTCGTAAAATCCCAACAAAGTGCCTAAATTTTAATTGATATTAAGTCATATAAAGACGGACTGAAATAAACCTAGAGCTCGGTTGTTGCAAGCCGCTTTCTGAGATCTCCTTTCATAACTATCCACCATAGTCATGTAAACTACTGGATGCACCTTTACCGTCAAAGGAGAGGCCATTTTTTCTGAAAAACTGAGTCCATTCAATGAGCATTACCAAACACAACAACGTATTTTCGAACAATACACCCTGTCACCAAAAAAAAACACGACTTAATTTTTATTTATCTCAAAGATCGTCTAACCGACATACAAAAACAATACACTTAAAGGCGGCATAAAGCTGGCAAAAAATGAAATTAGGAGCCAGTAACAAAACAAGAACACCGCGTCACTAAGCATTTACTACATTTTAATAGTGACCAATTGTTACAATTCATATACATAATCAGATATACATGTGATAAGATAGCAGCCATCTATCATTCATCTACTCTTTCTATTTCAACTCTTCTCCTCGTGAAGTTGAACGATAAACTGTTCAAGTTTCTCTTGAATGTATCGAACTAAATTCAAATTTTGAAATTACCTACGACACATTTAAGTAAAAACGACCTTGACAGAGCTCTTCGGCTAATTCGACTTGCTTGCCTACAATCGAAAAATTAATAGTAGTCGGTATGATTATCAAAAAGCCAAACCAGTCAGATAGAGCTTCTTTTTATCCACATCTTGTGACCAATCATCAAGAATTTCCTACAAAGCGTCAAAAGTTTAATGGTTAGAGTGAATGATTACGATAAATTATAAAACTCACCTTAACTTCCTTTTCCAGCCGTCTTTGCTCTGTGTTGGTTATTTGCTGCCGCAAAGCATTGCAACTAAGGTTAAGCATTTTGTTGATTCTGTAGAAGAAAACGACTGCATGACAGTCTATATCCGCGTCATTAAATCCTTGCTTATAGTTCTAAAAAACTGACACTAATTTTTAAGAAGGGTAACGTGTAAAAAAATAAAAAAATTACGACGCCGCTACCTGATAAAAGTTTTGACAATCTTGACTGGACTGTAACATTCTTTCCTAAAAACTCTAATATAGAGCTCCAGACGTTACGAAAAGATTACAAGGAAGTGTTGTCTGAAGATCATGCGCCACTGCTGCCTTATAACATCGTTGGAAACATCAGAGAGGTGGTTTGCTTCCAAGTTTCTGCGAACCACTGTCACGTCATCATCTATCAAAGACTGCTTGTGATCCTGCAATCAAAAATATGGCAAATTAGAATATAATATTTGTAACAACTCACGGGGTTGCTAGACAGTATGTTTTTAAGCTCGTTTTGCACAGCCTGATTGACCCTCTGCTCTTAAGTAAAGAATAAAACTGAAAACCTAAGTAAAGCCCTCTTACCTAATGAAATATCTACAACAAATGACATTAAAAGTGAAAAGTAAAAATCCAAACTTACTTTGCCAACCAGCCCAACGCCTTAAAAAAGACGGGCCTCGAGACTTTTCAAGCCATCTATTGACTTCAACGAGCAAATCAGTAGCGACATCTCCCATAAACTTGCACGACTTGTCTGAAATTCAATCAGTAAACAGTGAGGAAGCATATGAACATTTTGTCAAAAAATCACCCCAAGAACGGCGATCGGGGACCAGTCTGTCTGAAATATGCGCTTTACAAAACTGAAATATGTAATGGAAAATAATGACACCTGCGATCGCATTAAGCTGTATAATACGAAGATAATCCAATGCTTTGTTGTCCCAAGTATGTTTTTCTACAGCAGCTCCTGCTACAGCATTTTTAAGAGGCTCGAAAATCTTTTCGTTTTTATCATCGGCTCCTTTAATTTGGTCCTTGAATTTTTGTGAAAGTGTTTCCCACCCAATCTGCAATCTTACGATAAAAGAAGAAGAGAAACAACTAAAAATAACTTACAGCAAGCGACTTTTGTGGCAGTTCTTTATCAGCCCAATGTTTCAGCTTTATATCGATTAAAGTGTTAAACGATCCAGCGTTATCGACTGATGATGCAGGCATAAGAATATGGTCAAGGACATGGCTAGATACAGCTTTCCGTAACTGTTTTTTCAATAGAAACTCCCATTCATCGGCACCAACCAAAGAAAGGTTTACAATCTCTAAGCATTCATTAAATTGCTCCTACAAAGGTTGCGAAAAAAGTTACCATCTAAGATTTCTCCCCTCGCTTTGTCAAATAATTCGTCTCGATTGAGTTCTCTGAACCTGCCAAATGTGTTTTTCCATTCCGTTTCAAGATTAAACCGTGTAGCCTTAAATAGGTTAAACAAATGGAGTGCAAAAGTATTAAAGGCGCTATAAAGAGCATACTCTGAATGCATCAGCTTGTGCCTCGATAGAATCTCGAACCTAAAAATTAAATGCCACTAACCATAATAAAAAACAAACCATTTTTAAACAAACCATACGCCAGAAGCAATCTGAAAAAAACGAGATGAGGGTACTATCACAGTAATGTTATTATAAAAAAAAACCTGAGACTGCCAACGACATATTACGCGTAGTCATTTGGGAAGGCTTCAGAATCCCATTTCTAAAAAAGGAACACATCAACATTTGTAATTTAACTAACACGAAAAAACTACCTAAATAATCTAGAATGCTCAAAAAACTCTTCCTCATATTTTCTGATTTCTTCAATGCTGCTTCCTTGCGTACCTTTACCAGTGACAACGCCATAATAACCTATAAAACTTCATATAATTTAGGGCGATTTCAGTATGACTTTACCAAGGGCTTTCATTGGAAACAATTTGCCTTCAAGAATTTTTTTTATTCGATCGGGATTGCTCAAATTCTTTTCGGCCAGGTCAACCTAAAACTGACAGATGTTTCTCCCGACAAATTGTAATTTCTTAATACCTTTGTCAAAACGAGTATAGTTCTCTGTCCCGTCGGATCCATACTGCTAACCAAATCGGTCACGTTAGATCTTTCAGCATCAACAGAGCCATCTTAAAATAGCTTAGATAACAAGAGCACAATGTTTAACGCTACCTTGGATGCATAAAATAATCGCGTTAGGATTTTCCATATATTG
>BBSZ01014580.1:0-52603 GCA_000981365.1 Subanguina moxae
AAATTTTTTCTTTGCATCACATAATTATCATTATGCGCGTATTACACATAATATTTTTAGATGGATAGCTTCTATTAGATATTTTCTAATACACGTTACACCACCACATAAAGAAAAGATAATCTGCCCCATCTTTTCGCTAATTCTTCTGCTAATAAGTTGACAAGGGATTGGCTAGTCTAGGTGTTTTAATTTACACACTTTACATGCCCCTGTTATGCACGAAAGTCTTCCTTCTCAATGAAGCTTTGAATGGACAACATCCGTCAATGAATTGCTTTCAGCTCTCGCCATTTTAAGTCCATTTTCTATGTCGTTATATAAACAATTTCTCAGTCTTTTTGATACAATATTTTCGGTAATCGTATTTATATTTCAGTAGATTCGCACCACACTCATCATGTCTTCTACCAGACCCAGTCTCAAGCCTGGCAATCGTTTTCGAGCTGCTCATTCTTCTTTCCGATTGCGCATGCTTCAGGAGCAACATGCTCCAAACACCACTTCTGAACCTGTGGGTTTATTAAGCTTCAAACTATGGTTAAGTACATAAAAGCATCTAGTTGAAAAATTGAATCAAATAACACATAAAATATCACAGAACTTCTCAGTATTTTTATTGGGTTCATCCGTCAGTTAACTGTTTCGGAATTTTTTTGCATCTCACCTAGCGAGGCTTTCTGTGTCGGAAGTTTGAAAAATAATTACCCTGAGGTAATTATTATTTTTTGGTTGTAGAAAAAGTTAGTTGTGGTGTTGTTTCCCATAACATTCTGCTTAAAAATTATTTCAAGGGCATTGATATCAGGTTGGCCGGCAAATTTGAGCTTTTTGGCTTATAGAAAACTTTTTTTGTCTTATAAAGCTTCTTTTTACGTCCACAACAAAATTCAGTCGACTTTTTTATTTCGCAGCAAATACATATACAATCCACACATCTAAAAGTCAGCAGATTAACACATATGACAAAGTAAGAGATAAAAAAAAAATTCTGTCTCTCTCTCTGCTCATAACCGTAAATAGAAGTCTTCTTTCTTGTTAAGGCCAAAATACTTTTTCAAATTATTCTTCTCCTTGGCTAATCTCCTTGCCTAGGATGGTGTTGTTGTCATTAATCCAGAATCCTCTTCTAATTCCAATAGCTGAAAGTGGAAGCCAAGGCAACCAAATTAATGGATGCCTATAGTAGTGGTCACACTGCAAATTTAGTCGACCGAACTACTCAATCTTAAATGAGGGCAAAACTTCAGTCATACTTGCAAAAGTACTTTGCTTTTATTTGTGTGTTTTTTGTCGATTGGTGAAAGATGAAAGGTTTCATGAGTGCAATGACCATATTCTTAACTCATAATACACCCAAAACTCAGTTTAAAAAGGAACTTTCCTCTTAAATCTACTTTTGCGTCCAAGTGCTTCATATTTGTCTTTGGCGCTTAGCTACCGCTGCAGGACTCAAGGTCAACTCAAATACAACTCAATACCCTCAAGCTTTTTTGGAAAGAAGAAGCCCCGCAGAGTTGTATGTCTAGCTTTTTATCTCATCCCGTCAAATTATTTTTACGTTGTGTGCAAAGGTGATTGCATTCTCCATTTGCAGCTAGTGCTTTTTTCTCGAGTTTATGTTTATTATCAGTTTTTGTCGCGTTTAAATGTTCTCCTGTCGCTATTCATGAGTTTCTTAAGCGGTGTGCTACATCATTTATACCGTCACTTTCCGGGAGTCTGTTCCTGTGGCTTTCTAATTCTTCTGTAATTCCATACGGATTCAATGAAGGACAAGGAGAAGAATGTGCAGAAGAAAATCCATCTCAAATTTGCTACCCCGACCAGTGATCTGGCCTCTTCAGCCGCCACTGCCAGCCATCACCACAGAAGGGAGAGCGGAGAGGACATCAAACTACCACCTCCACTGGACTTGACCAAGGTGATTAGTGGAAAGTAGGTAACACTCAAGCAATTTTGGGTGTCTAACCTCTGTTCATTGCAGCCAGCGCAAGATTTTGTTCGGCACTGGAATTGCACCCCAGACACCTACTAATCTTTCTGTGGATACGGCAGTGGAGACTGTGCTCAGGAAACAGATGAAAAAACAAGTAATGAGGTGAGTCGCTAGTATTGGAGTAAAAAAGCTGCCAATGGACTTTTACTTTCATCGTGTTACTTGTTATACGTAGTAGTTGGAGCATAGCTGTGTGCAACACTTATTTGTGCTTGCTTTTAAAAAGAAAAGCCAAACAGTGGGATGCTGTATAAATCTTGTTTGGTCAAAACTTCGATAGACCTCTGATAGATTGCAAAAAGAATCAAGTTACATAAGCTGTGTATTCTTCTGATTAGTCACTCTAATATCTAAAAGAAAGAAGGGCGAGTGTTTTTAGAACGGCGAGTGGGAACGGTAGTGGAGAGTCTTTCAAGAAGCGGTCATTGACTTGTGATGACGCTTCGCTTAGCCTGATTCCCCCTCCAATTGCTGCTCCAGCATCTTCAGTGGCTATGTCCAGTGAGTTTACCCCCACCGGTATATTCACCCCCTCACTAATGGCTGGCACTAGCGCCTTCTTTGGGGGTGTTCATTCACTTGTGTCACCGAGAAATTCCGCTCCTACTAGTCATAAAAACTCGGCTGTGATTGTTAGTGGAGGTGAGATATTGTTACTTGATATCTTAAAATTAAAAATTTTTGGTTAAGGAGCTACATCACCTGGAGCTCCAGTTCCAACTGGCAGTAGCACCGCTTTTCAACCACCCAAGAGCAAATTTAAAATGGCTCATGAGTCTTTTAGAATACGGTAATTTTGGGTAAAAAGGAGGACTTATGTTTTGTGGGTGTGGGATTCTCAGCAAAAAAATTCTTTTAGAATGTTTCAAGAGCAGTATGGATTTGAGCCGGTTGGTTTTGTTGATATGTGATGACCAAAAAATGTACGGGTGGGATAGGTCGTGCACGATCCTCCAGCTAACTCTTTTAAACTTTATGTGTAAAATTAAACGGGCAAGAGTTTGGTGGTGTTTATCTGTGAGAAACATACCTCATTAATGCATAGACATAAAATTTGATGAAGTTTGCTTTCCGACTATGATAATCTTATGGTTTGTACTGGTTTTGAGATTTCGGTTAAAAATTCTGGCTCTCTTCTCTGTCTCTATATCATATCGCCTTCCGGGCCTTCTCTTCAATAACTTTTTTTTGTTATGATTATCACCTCAATCAAGATTGTTTTGCGTACCTTTTGCATTAAAAAGCTGTTTATAATTAAACGTATCTAACCTGTTATATAAACAGTTGGTACTACTGTATTATAATCCCATTTCGGGGGAGGGTATAATCCTTTGGGGGAGGGTATAATACAGTAGAGTCTAAATAGTTTTAAAATATTATCCTTTCGATCTACCTGTTCTTTCCTTTTCAAAACAATTGACAACTACAGAGTCATGTATAATCATGCATCAAAACCACAATTAACAAGTTAAACATTGAAAAGTGAGCTAAACGGAACTGAAATATTTAATTCGTCATTAACAAATCTTAAATTTGCAGGTGTTCATGACTAAAAAGCGGACTGCCGACAGTAAATTCAGCGAATTCAAAGGTAATTTTTCAGCCAGTTTGTCCGACCCTACTAGTAAAGACACACACAATTCAGCTGCTTCAGGTGGAGACCTAAACAAGTACACTGCCAAGTCCTACACCATCAAAAATGGCAACGAAATTTTTGGAGGTGGGTGTGGAACTTTAGAAGACTAAAGCCAGAGCATTAAAATTTTTAATAAGTCATATTATTTGATCAAGAAACTACTGGGCATGAGAAAAGCATGGCTGGTTAAAATGCTCTTACTTACTAACGGAAATATCGTCTTTTCTATGATATTATAAAAAAATCCATAAAAAATTTGATTCAATTTTCATGCGACGAAAATTTAAATTCTCTCTCGATATAGGGGAAAGGTTTGTGTGAAATCTAGTTAGACTTCTATTAGCTTTTATAAAAAAGAACTAAAAATTGACGTTTTCTGCAGCCTCATTTGCTAACGTTTGTCATTGAACTAGAGATGCTAAGGCTTGCTTAAAAGGACGTTTTTATCTTTTTTGTCTGTTTTTTCGGCAACTTAATCTTTTTACATATTCTTTTAGTGATGCTGTTTGTTTCTGACCCCAAGTTTCACTTGAAGTTCCAAAAAATGTCCTAGCTGATGGGGGCAAGAACTCAAATAGGGCAGAATATTTAGTTCATCCTGCACAGTTAAACTCACATGACATTTTTTACGATCTTCTACGTAAAAGTTTCATATTCACCCTTCACAAAGTTCTCGCTCCATCTTTTCTCACAGTAATTGGCAGCTGTAAAAGGCAGCAATTATGCAATACAATCCACAATTTATAAGTTAAAAAGCCGTTAGAATCATTATCCGCTATCGCCATTATCCAATTTTGACTTTTTTTTCGTTAAAATGTGTAATTCCTGAAGTTCAATTTTATATTTTTGTTTTTCAGGCTTTAATTCCGTCAAAAACCAATAATAAATCCATTATTTTAACGTTGATAATTCTACCTTTGCTTGACAACTCGCCACTAAATGAATGACTAGCAAGATAGAGCGAAATAGTATACTTGCAGGTTTAGAGGTGTCATATCTGATTTCATTGATTGACTCCTTGTCACATTTTTTCTTAAACTGCTTTAAGCTATTGTTTCTATTTCACCAGAACTAATTAAGAGTGCATGTCGGAGTATTTGTGGTTCTATTCGGAATACTAGTCTGAATGGTGGTGGCAGAGCCATCCATTCGCTTAGAAAATTTTCGCCATTACCCCAAGCCAAGATCCAAATACTACAGTGTGTTCGATGAGTACGCTGAAGGTGGGCTACTTTTATTTGTAACTTGAAGTAAATAACTAAAGTGGTGCATCCAAATGTACTGAAGCACAAATCAGTCTATACATCAATTTATGTTTTGAATTCACAGCACATTTTACTTATAAAGATGAGTTTTCGGACTTTCATATGTAGGGGCCGATATTCTGCAATTGGCAGATATCCAGTGCTTCTTACTTACCACTAAGTTTCCCCGAAAGTCTACATCGTAACTGTTGACATCTATCGTTAAATGCTGAAAGTGTGAACCACGTAAAAAGAAAAACAAAAAATTAGGTAGCACTAGAGAAGAGAGTAGTTGGATAGTACCAATTTGGTATATAAAGTTTTGTACTGTTAAAGATGCTTCCCTTCGCTTCTGCTGCGAATTACTCTGGACTAATGAATTATATTTGACACTTTCCAATTTGAAAAGCGCTGTTTTAGCAACACTGGAGCGAACAAAAGACTAATTGGTCTTTATCAAGCCAGGTGAAAGAACCAAACAAGCCATGGGAGAAGGGCGGTCGAGGTAGGTCGATATGTCAACAGGGGCATGAGCACTCACCAATAGTCATTAGGCATTCAGAAAGCTTTTGTTTCCACCTCTTTCTCTTCACATCAACCTCATCATGTTTTCTAGATAACAAGAAAGAGGAACAAGACCGAAACCAGAAGCAGCCAAAGGGCAAGCCAACAAGTCATCCCACACGAGGACAAGTGCTCACCAATCTTTTTTATTTGCCTTTAAATGCATGTTTTAAGCCTGAGAAAAAACGGAAATTAATTCTAAAAGGTTCACTTGTAATATAATTAATAGAATGAGGGCTGGCCCGTTATATATATGGGTTAGACTGTAATAAGACTTGTGCACTACCACGCATAATTTAATTAAACTGACTGACAACTTTTTCCCCCCATCTACCACTCTTCACATCTAACAAAAAAAAACATTTCTTCTCTTTTTGCCTTACACCAATTCCTAAATAATTTGTCTGGCCTGTATATACAGCCAAAATCCAAAGTGGACAAACACCTGTTTTATTGCCTTTTTTCTATTCTATTCTTCTCCCAAGACTGGTAATTAAGGCACAAGAGGAGAAGGAAGAGCACCAGTAGCTAAAATATTGACGTGTGGTTTTTACCCACCAACACCTCTGACCAACCAGAGGGAAGGATGCAATAACACAAAATTAGTGCATAAAACCAGTCAGTTGCCGAGTTTAATTGGCCAGCTGAGTGGAGATCCGTATCCAGCTAAGTTTTCCTTTCGACAACCTCCTTGAAAAATATTCCCGAGAAAGAGGCAAGGGCTGCGCATAATTTCTTATTTTTCCCACCCATTCCAAATGAGCAACTAACCACTTGCATCGATTTTCTTCACCTGTAATTGCATTCTCGGCTGGTATTTTGCTGATACTACTTGACGCTGGATGGTTTTCTAACTCCAGCTTTGCTTCCATATTGTACATTCCAGATTGATTCTGTATCTTGTGTTGGATTGCAATTACACATTTTTCCATGATTAACTTTTGATTGGAAAAACAACTAATGTTGCTAGCTATTTCTTGCTGCGTTGCGCAGCCATGAAGGAGTTTCCCAACCATTCTTTGTACAGGGACAACACGGTCAATAACTGGATGATAGTACAAGAGGAGGACGGTACTTCGGTAGTGCTGCATGCACCTTTGCAAGAGGATATTAGTGAGATGAGACTACTTAATAGAAAATTTTAATCGCCTTCTATGTTTTAAGTCAGCAGAAGAGAGTCCTCGGGAAGCATGATTGCCACTTCTGTTTCAATGGTCAGGAGGTGGGTTATTTTTTGAAATTGTGATGATGTAGTTGGTTTAAATGTAGTTAATGTAAATACTGGCCATTTGTGTGAAAAATGTGAAAATTTTCAAAAACAACCCAGCCAATTGCAGCACCTCGTCGAGAATGGACTATCTGGGTGCAAACATGCTATCAGCTTGCAACCTGATGACCAGGAGACGCTCAATGCGCGATGCCATGCTGGAAATGGAGAGTGGAGAATTGGAGCTGCCGCCTAGGAAACCATCCATCTTGCATCAACAACCTCCACCCGCTGCTTTATTAATGCCTCCAGCCTCCGCATTGGGCGGCCTCAGTGCTTTAGGAGCTATGATAGACAGTTTGGGGGCTACAGCAGTGGCGGTAGCCACTCCTAAGAAAAGCTACACACCACTAAGAATAGACCTTATGGCTGGTAGGGTTTTTTCTGAAAGTTTGCGCAAAAAACAGATTTGACCAGTTTTAAATAAGTGTTTGGCTGTTTCTGATATAACAACGCAATTCACATTGGCCTGTTTAATTGCTCATTGTCTTCTTAAAAATAATTCTTAAAAGACATCAAAAATGCTTCCCATATGGTCAATATACCTAGAGAGCTCAATCACTTGGCGGTTGTCTTTTTGAGGTTGTTATAATGCATTGGCATTTATATTTCACAGGCCTACCACCATTTCTTAAGTAAACATTTGTGACTCTAGTAGATTGTTAGATAAAGCTTGACAAATACAAATTAGTTTTGGTGTAAGTTTTTACCACTCGAGACTTACCAGTAAAATTTTGTCTCAGAATATTTGGAAGGTTGAATCCAGGGAAGTAAATTCACTACACGGTAAATGAATTCCCAGCTTCCAAGTAGAAGTAATTTCTTATTCTCTTTTATGACGTACTGTTTATCTAGTCACGAGCCATTGAGTATATTCTCTCTACCTAAATTTGAAATTAATCGTGAGTAAACAGCTAATGCTAATGTGCACTTCTTTCTCTTCTCCAAAAGCGAAAGCTTATGTCTAAAAGCTTAATCCAAGCGAGTAACCCTCAACTTTCTGCCTTTCCCATTTAATCCAACAAAGCATATTGGAAAAAGTTAGAAGCAGGTGTATCATCATCACATATTTTTTCTCTATTTAAACCTATTGTCTGTTTTTATACGCGCAAGCCTCATCTTATTTTCTCTTTCCACTCATCTAAACTCTCATAACAAGAGTAAAACTAAATGAAAGTCATCTTTCAAGTTCTTCTTGGATTGTTTCTAATCCTGTATGTCCGCGCCAATCCGTCTCCACTCACTTATCCAAGAACTAAAGGAAGTAACTCAGAAGCCATATCCACCAAACCAAACAAGGCTCTCAGTATCCGAGAGGAAAAAAATGGACACATGCCGCCCACCTTCCAGGAAGCGAGTGAACCGCTCCTCGTCAACCAACAGTCTAGCCATCTAGATTCTTTGCTATCAAGTCTGCCACAACAGGTACAACAACAAAATACTAAAGGTGACAGTGAGGATCAAGAAAATACGCCGGAAACTGCACTTGAAAGGTAAAGTTGTTATCTGCAACATGCAAATTTGCAATACTTTTATTTTTTCACTTTTTGGCTACCTCCATAAAAACCAATACTCAAATCCCCTTGTGCTATAACGATCACATGAGTTAACTTTGTAGTGAAATTGAAGCCCCAAGTTCTGGATTACCTGGTTTCTTTGACTTGCTTGGAAGTGCTCAAAGCAATGAACAAAGCCAAGAAACTATTCCTACAAACATTCAATCAGTAGATGGTCAAAGCAGTAGTAGCAGTAGTGAAAGTTATAGCAGCGAGAGCCAAGAAGAAGGTCCTTGGCCTATATTTGGTAGACATAGACGTCATGGACGTTTTGGTGGCATGCCCAACTCTTTTCCCGTTTTTATCCCAATACCCATTCCAGTAATGGGAGGTGAAGGTCGATTTCCAATGAACATGTTTGGAGGAATGCTAGATAGACCCCACCATCATAGAGCTCTTAATCCGCTAATGATGGGTGGTGGAACTCCTCCAGGATTTCAACACATGTTATCCCCAAATAACCCATTCATGGATGGGCGAACACCTGGAGCTCCCTTCCAGCCACAGATGTTGCCTGCATTCGCACCACTTGAAGGTATGCGTGAGGAAAGGCAGCTTGGTTTCAGAGGACCGCCACTCTCACCGCAGACAGCGGGACTGCCTGGAGGATTTATAGGAGGAGGGCAACTACAACAACAGAACTGGCAAGCACATATGCAACATCAGTTCAACCAGCAACAACAACAGCCAGGAATGAGTCCTTTGTAAAGACGGAATAAATAAATGCAGCAGATTTTCCATTAACCCTGTAAAATTATTTATTAAAATTTTGGTGAATAAAAAGCTTAATGTTAATATTGTTGATGGATTGTTCATGGAGTAGAACAAAGGCAGGAAAGTCAAGACTAGCGACAAGACCGAAAAACAGGTCTGGAGCAGCTTACCTTATACTGAACATAATAAGCATGCTGGATTGGCTCCAGCCGCCGCCCGATTAGATGACTTTTAAAATAATATTTAGGCTCACTAAGAAGAGAACATGCTGACTTTTGTAAAGTAGTTGCTGACAAAAACAAACAGCCTTTCTACAGAAGAGGCAAGTGATCTTCGAATCATTATAGGTATCATAAGACATAATAAGTATTTATGTAGCAAAACTCTTTTCTAAGTTATGGCATGTCTAAAAAGCCAATGCCTTTCCTACCATACTTATTGAAGACAGGTGAAAAAAGTGGAATACCTAGCTAAATGTTCGAGTTCTATTACATCCTCCAAGAGTTTACGTCTCCGTGTTTTATGTATGCCTGCTTTCACTTATTTCCTCCGGCTTACAGCTGTGCTAGCACCTACACCATTTTTTTTTTCACTTTTTTCGCAACTGCAGCTAAATCTATTTCTGCAGGTTTTGCAGTTTCCATTGTTAGAATCGAGCTAAATTGTTGGCTCTGTTCAAAAAATATCTCTAGATAGCATGTTACTCATTTATTTTCTTCTCGGTCATGAGACAGCTTTGGTGACTCATACTTCAACCCGATTAGCAGTTTTTTTTATCGTCTTTAAACAAACTCTTGCTAGTGTTCTATTCATTTAGGGCACCAAAAATTTACTGGAACTCTAGTCCAACTTTTCAATTCAAAAACTCCATAAAATTACTCATCCACAGAAGTAAAAAGCTCACCTAATTTCTACTCCGATCTCAGCACCAATGTTAGCTGCGTCATTCATCCATCTGTCCAAATAAATTGAATTTAAAATCTTCTGATCCCACTTTATATAACCGATCAAACCTTTTCTAACTAATTTATTCTTTGTAAGCATACTCATATGACAAACCAATATGCTGAAATTATATATTCTGCTTACCTTGCTAACTCTTCAAAGCAGTGGAGGTTATGGTGAAAAGAATAACAAGTCTGATACTGATACTTCCAGCCTCTTCGACACCGATTTGTTGCAAGGAAGTGAAAAAAGGGAGCCTGGGTCTTCTGATTTCAACAAATATGGATTTGACTTCAGAGGTGGGAAGTCTGTAGAAGATGAGGGAGTTAAAGATGCTAACCAACTACCTCCTCCTGACAACCTTCCCACTGCCAGCTCATCATATCCGAAAGGGCAGCCTAAAGACGAAGATAAATCAACAAGCCCTCCCACACCTGCAAGACAATCTGGCAAGCCCCTATCCGACCAGCGAGGCAATGTCAATCCTTTTGATGAAGTGATTTTTTATCCACGTCCAAATAACTCCAAAACTCCTCCATTTCTGCCTGCACCACATTCATTTTCATCCAGTAGTAGTAGCAGCAGTAGTAGTTCAGAAGAGGAAGAAAAGGAAACTGCTGTCATACCACCTACTCGTGGCAATAATTGCGTCAATTGTGATGCACCACCACCCCTACCATTTTTTGGTAGGTTTCCCATAGGCCCTGCTCCTCAAGTAATAGTTATTAATGGAATGGGAGGTGGACCGCCTTTCTTTAGTGGTCCCCCCTCATCACCCTGGGAATTTACGGGTGGATTTAGAGAAGGGCCTTGTGATCACGCATCGCATGGAGGACCTTATGGAGAATGTGGCTGCAATAACCATGGGAAGGGTCATCCAAATGAACCACCTTCTATATCTGCACAAAATAGTGATTCCAGTGAAACAAATCAACCTGAATCTACTCAACTTGGAGATCTTAGATCTCAGATGGTCGGTACATTTGCAAAAATGCAGAGTGGGTCTAGACTTAAAACAGAAGATAATACTGAAGCTGCGGGTCGGAGAGGAGTTGAGAATGATATTAAAACAAGTGGCAGAGCCGGAGGTGCTGGAGCAAGTGGTTGGGGAGCTCAAAGTGCTGAAAGAGCAGGTGTCAAATCATCATGGAAAACGCATTCCAAGAGCTGGACAATTGATCAAAATATGAAAATGGTGACCAAAGAGGAGAATTCTGACAGCAGTGAGAAACATGAAGGCGATAAAGCTGTTTTACCATCGGATATTTTGGAAGCATTCAAAAACACTGGTAACACCTAAGATGGAAGCTAGCAAAAGTGAACCAGGATGGAAATAAGCAACTTTTACAAGTCATTGATATATTTTAATCGATTGCTTTTGGTGTGGAGATTTTAAAAACATGCTTTTTCAATAAAGTGATTTTATGAAGTGTTTTATTGCCTAGAGTTTAAACACTCGCAATCATTTAGGACCAAAAGTAGAAGAAGAAGTTCTCCTATCGAAGAAAACCCCTAGGAAGTAACTAAGAAAGACAGAAGAAATCACATTTTTAAAGGAAACCATAAACCTTAAACACCATCTTAAGCCTTTCCTTTCCAAGTCTTTAGAGTTAAAAATTGCGATTACTTTTTGTACTGTATTTCATAAATACTGAAGATATTTATCAATTGGGCCAAACGGTCCATTTGGTCACTGCAAAACTGAGTAGTGACTGTAGGTCTGACTCATATTGTCGAAAGCTTTTTAGCACTTGATCAAATACAACATACCCCTGATATAACGTACACCTCTATTAAAAGTACCCCGGGATGGGTCCCGACGGGCTATGTTGTATTAATACTCGACTGTATTGACTTGTTGAGCTAAAGTCGTACTTGCGCAAGATAATCAAGAACTCCGAACCCTTTTCCATAGAACGACTTCTCGTTTGGGAGGCCTTCCGATGCCACAAGAACTATTTCTTTAAAACTATTTCTTCAAAAAATTTTCCTCAGTTGTTATTTTTTGCAGCTGTGCCATGGTTCATTCAAACTTTTCCTGTTTTTTTTATAAAATGAGACGTTAAATTGTATACTTCATCCCCAGAAATTTTACTAACTTCTATGAAAGCTTTTCTCTAACAGTTGACCAAACAAATCTTGCAGACTTATTTTTTTTTATCCACCACCAAAAACCTATAGCTTTATTTAACTCGCAGTAGACTTATCATTTCATTATCCACCTTCATTTACGCAATTAATTACCGAACAAAATAATTATTCGAATAATTTTTGGAACAAAGGTAATGTGGCTAATAAGCTTTTATATTGTTCTGCTTCTTTTGCTACCATCTTTAAAAGCCTATTTAAAGGATTCTTACAAATATCCAAAAACATATTCTGCAGCGCAGCAGGAAATTTTTTCTAATGATCTCGACAGCAAATCATCTGACTCTCAAGGCTATGATGAAAAACTGATTACTGACGATGAAACTACGCCCATTCCTCTAGCTATTGACCTATCCAGTGTTGAAGAAGATCAAAGTCAGGACTATGAATATACTGTATTTACTCTAATAAGCGGGCACCCTAAATTCAAGTATTTGTGGCATTGTGTTTTTAACCTATGTTCTGCTAGTGTTTTCTCGACATGTTATACACCAAAATGTAGCTTATAATCTAGCCTACATCTTGGTATATAACATGTTCAGAACATAGGAACAACATAGCAGAACATAGGTCAAAAACACAAACACTTTTTTTGAATTTGGGGGTGCCCGCTTATTAGAGTAAATACGTTAATCAAAAAGATTTACTTGAAGCTGATTCGCAGAAGGATGATAGCAGTACTTCAAAAGAGAAACTGGTTCAAAAGAAAGTAACAAAAGCCAAAAATATGCTCAAAGGCTATGGTGACAGTGAGGTTGAAAAAGAAGATGACTCTCAGAATTGGTACAAGCCGAGGGGTGCATTCCAAAGCGATGATGATTTGTCGCCTATGGAAGACTATGACAAAAGAAAGAAGAGAGGCACAGAACAGATATGGAGCAGCAGCTCCGTTCCAGAAGAGGAAGATTTGCTAACAGATGACCAAGCTGACGCACTGGTTTCAGATGAGTGAACAACTTGTGCAAAAATCTTTTAGTACGGACAGCAAAAGCAGCCATTCAACTAATATTTAACCTTCAGTTTTATTGGATGTAATGACTGGCATAAAAATTATCAAAGATGGTGTGCGACCAAATGTATGTACCAAATAATAGCTCATGGTTTTTCCACAGCTCAGCTTTAACTGACTGTTTAAATGAGTGGTTAAGTTCAGCGCTCTATTTTTAAAAACCTGTACGTGTGTGAGGAAACTATTTTTCACAAATCCATATGGAAACTCGAGTATAAAAGATTTTGAGCAAGAAACCTAAGTTCCGTGCAGTGCATCAAATTTAAAAGTTTTGCACGTCAAATATCTGCAAGTAACCATCTGAAACCCTCCACTTTTTAGTTTTTAGAGAGGCTATGGTATAATTTTTGTGACAAAGTAATTCTTGAACTCTTAGCATGTTTTATCAAAACTTTTTGTTGGGCTTGTCCATCTTAAAAAATATTAAAAGGCCAGAAGTTTGGCCACATTGTCTTAATGTTCGTATTTATATTTTTGTAAGTTATTGCCAATTGTGATAATGTTATTTAATCAAATTGATGCCACCCTTCTCCCACGCAAAAAAAATATACAGCCCCTCCACCTTACAATTGAAAAATAGTAAAAAAGAGACCTTAGAAACACACATTACTTCTTAGAAGATGAAAAGAAGAGCCAGGAGAAAAAGGGAGACTAATACAACCATTCAATGCATAACTAATCCTAACTCATTGTATACACATTTAAATAAGCAGAACATTAGATAGCTTGTTGCATTGTAGTTAACACGCATATTTACGTACCATATCCTCCTTGAGGCCGTCTCCCACAAATTTTTTCAAGGCTATTGATATGCAGTTTCCAATATTTATGCGGCAATCAATTTTTTAAACTATCTCCAAACATGTAAAGTGCTGATACCGTAGCCTAATTTTTCCCTTGTTTGTGCCAAAATATGAGTATCGCTCTGGATTCTTCTCCCATATTCTTCTCTAGTACTGCTCCCACAATCGGTGTCATTGAACGAAGTATTGATTGCTGTGACAAGGTTATTGTTAGTCTCTTTCTTTCTTGTTTTTTTCGTGTATGTCAGGGTAGACTTGTTTCAGTGGCATGATGTGATCGGCAATCCGAGTACGTCTAATGAGCCACAGATGGAAAAGATAGATGAAAAACGAGAAGCGTCAAAGTTGGAACAGCAGAGGAGCGTAAAAAATGAAGGTTTCAAGATTGAGGAAGGCAGAAAGAAGGTTGAAGAAAATTCTGAAGGTTTTTTTTCGAAAATTTTTGGTTGTTCATGTAACAATGCTAAACAAAAGTTTTGGATGACATTATTTTTGAGTAAAATTAGTAGTGTCAACGGATAAAAAGTATGTCTTTTTTTGTGAATTTATTAACCATTGTCGAAACCATTGTTGAAAGAAAGCCTGAAAACTTTTGCGATTAGGGGTAAGGGTAACTAAATAAAAAAGTAGCTATAACATGGTGCAGACGTGTCCGAGTGGTTAAGGAGATTGACTCGAAATCAATTGGGCTTTGCCCGCGTAGGTTCGAATCCTGCCGTCTGCGAACCTCGTTTTACCAACCGAATAAGCCTTTTCTTGTAGGCTTTGTTCTTACAGTTTTTATTTTAGTTTAATATTTAAGTTGACAGACTATAGTTTTTTTTTAGTTTTTCAGCTAAATGTTACCTGCTTAAACAAGTAAGAAAATAATGAAGAAAAAAGTCTTAGAAGGATGGCTTGTAAAAAAACATTATCCGGATGGAAAAACTCATTCGCAGACGGCAGGATTCGAACCTACGCGGGCAAAGCCCAATTGATTTCAAGTCAATCTCCTTAACCACTCGGACACGTCTGCACACACGATCCACACGCTTTTTGTTTGCTTGCTTGCTACAAATATTTAAGATGTAACTCACACTACAGCAGAATAAACATATTAATTCAAAATAAATGATTTGATCTGCTTATGTCGTTACGACATTGTCGTATGAAAATTGCAATTAAATACAAACTCTATAAATACCAAATAATATCCGCCCATGAAGATCATCAGCAAAGCTGTGTCCTGATCTTTTTTATCTACTAAAAAAAAATAAATCTGTGGGTAATAAAAATTTTACAATTAAACTTTCAACTAATTCTGTCTTTTCAGCCAATATCCAAAATGAATTTGGTAAGTTTTTTTGTATTGGTGCTTTTTCTAAGCATTTTTCTTATAAAACCTGAATCCAAATATTCATTTTAGGCATTTGTGGATGGATTCTTACAGTAACTTTGTTAATAGATCCAAACTATCAAACGGCAAAAATCTTTAGATTCTCTCCTATATTCTCATCTTCCTTACACTTCCTATCTCGGTATAAATTCAAAGAAAATTTCCATTTATTTCCAACTATACATTATTACTTTTAGGCTTGTATGGTAATAAAGGTAAAAGTTTTGCATAGAAAGTTTATGTCTTAATTAAAAAAATTTTTCAGGTTGTTCAAGAGTTCGAAAGAGCAGTTATTTTTCGGTTAGGTCGTCTGTTGCCGGGTGGAGGTAGGTTTTTGATTTGCTAGTAAAATGTTGAAAATTTGGTGAAAAATCTCGTAGTTGAGATGTTATTCAACACAAAATAAACAGGGCTTTCGAATGGTAAAAGTAGAATTACATTCACAATTCAAAAAACTTTGATACATCCACCTTTAATTTCCCACATTTTGGTAGCACGTTAGAAGTTTAGAGAATAGTTTAACTGCAACGAAATCGCGATATAAACCTCTTTTGAACACTCCTTCAAGTTTGATCTTGCTTAGAGTACGCTCATTTATTTGGCCCACAAAGTCTTCTGTCAATTCTGACAGCAATGACTCTAAAAATATAGCACATATCCCATAGCACTCCCAATCTGTAGTGGGTCTTCAACCAAAAAACATAAAAAGTTAACCCGTGCTATTGAGAAATTTATATAGCCTTCTAGACATCATCAAACTTGAGATTCTACTCTAAAACTAAGAGAGTTTTGTATTGCTAACAATTCACACTCCATTTTTTAGCAAAAGGACCTGGAATTTTTTTTGTGATACCCTGTATTGATACGTACCGAAAAGTGGACTTAAGAGTCTTATCATTTGAAGTGCCACCCCAAGAAGTTAGTAGACACTTTTTAGTTGTTTTCAATAATTTATTTCCTCCCTAGATCCTCTCCAAAGACTCTGTGAGCTTTTTTAAACTATTTCATTGAATGTTCCTCAATCCTTTTTTCAATATTTTTCATGCAGGTCACAGTGGCAGTAGATGCAGTTGGTTGGTATATTAATTAAGCATCAATGAAGGGTATAGAAGAAGAATAAACAAGATAATTTCAGTGTATTTCCGGATATCCAACGCCACCATTTCAGTGACCAACGTAGAGGACTCATCTCGCTCAACAAAATTGCTGGCTCAAACAACTTTGGTAATATGTTGTGCTAGTCTCTCTGTCAAAGCTTTGCACATGATACTTTTTGGAACTATCTGATAGGTTTCAGTGCTAGGGCTGCATTTAATAAATAAAAGCAGTTACTATTTAATAAAACCTACTAAATAATAGTCTGTCAGAAAAAATATTAGGAAATTTTTAGTTTTTCTTTCAGCGAAATATTCTGGGAACCAAAACTCTGGCGGAAATGCTTAGTGATCGCGAGGCTATTTCGCTGCAAATGCAGGTTTGCTTGACCCTTATTCTACATACGCATGTGAAACGGTCTAAATATCAATTATCACCACCCCCTCTCCCTTCCAAAATAATGTATGAATCACCAAAAAAGTAGCTCTGAGTCAAAAAGAAATAATTTCAGGCCACTCTGGATGAAGCGACTGAACCATGGGGTAGCCTGGATTTTATTCTTCCTGCTTTGCAATAAATCACTAGTTTTCTTTTTCAGGAGTCAAAGTGGAAAGAGTGGAAGGTATTTTTCCCATCTCTGTATAAAACTACGTATTTTATTTGGTCAAGTTTAGTCAAAGATGTTCGCCTGCCTGTGCAACTCCAGCGAGCAATGTTTGCTATTACAGTTTTGCCCTAGACCTATACCCAAAGAATAACTTTTATAGGGCCGCCGAAGCTGAGGCAGCAAGAGAGGCCCGAGCCAAGGTATTGTCCGCTTGCTAGAAAATTAAGTAAAAGTAATATAGTTCAGTTAGAGGAAATATAGCGATGAGTTGGGGAAAGGGTAAATTGACTCTAGTAAGTTATACACCTTTACATCTATAGTATATGGATCATTTTTCACACGGTTACACCGACAAAATACAGAAATCGGATATAGAGTCCAATTGGGTCATTTTGGTTATAGGATCACCCCATAAACTATTGGTCAGATAAATTAACTGCGACTACTAATTATGCACATATTTCAGGTGATAGTGGCAGAAGGAGAACAAAAAGCGTCAAGAGCCTTAAAGGTAAAGTTTATTGTCTTGCCAGTTCTTCTAAAATAGTCTTGTTGGACAATTAAGGAGGCTGCCGAAGTAATAGCTCAATCCCCTCAGGCACTGCAACTGCGCTACTTGCAGACCTTGAGCTCCATCAGGTTGCCAAACTCTTTAAAGTTGTCTTTCAAATAAATTTGTTTTTAGTGCAGAGAAAAACTCGACAATAATATTCCCGTTTCCAATCGATTTGCTTAGCTCATTCCTCCAAAAAGCTGTTCCAAAGCCGTAAGTTTGTTTGGCAGATGGAAATATTTTTAAGTGCACACATTTGCCTCGCTTGCTTAGCTTTGGTTGCGGTTAGGTGCACTCCAATTAATTTTGGCAACAAAAAAACTTTCACAAATCTGCGTAGAAAATACATGCAAACACGGGAAAATTGAAAATGGTTGAAATCAACATGGTCGGCTTGCCCAATGGATAACAACCACTTTTTCTTCGTATATGCTTATCTACTCCACAGCGTGTTTGTCTGCTGATTTGCTCATAAAAACGTGTTTTAGCGCCGAAATTTCGGTGCAAAGATGCCGAAAAAGCTTGCCTGTCACTAAATTTGAAACTAAAAAGGATTTTTTTGGATAGATAGCTTTGCTTTTTCCTTCTCACACACAATTTTCAGAGCCAGTGACACAAAAGACCACTATTCTTAGATGGTGGCAACTGGACTGCACTCATGGGTTTTCTGTTTTGTTTTGCTTTTTGCCCTTTCCACTGTTATTATTGAACACATTGTTTGACTGAATAAAAATAGAATGTTCTTATAAAGGTCTGTCCAGCTTGCTTATATGGCTAAATTTCTATAAATGTGCAGAGTATTTTTGAATTATTCATTGTGGATGTTTTTTGCAAAACACATTTATTCTGCTGATGACACCTTGTTGTTGTTTTTGTGTGACTAAATAAAGACTAAATAAAAAAAATGCCATATTTTTGTCCCTGAGAGTATTTCAACGTCGCTATTTAACAACATTTGTATTTATACACATTTAAAAAAAGAGAAAACTCAAGTACTATCCCACCTAAGGCCTCTTATTTCCTAGCTTATTTTTGATATTTTTCGCATTAAAATTTAAAAAAAACACATTGAAGAGATGTTTATCCTCAATTTTTATACAGTAAAGACTATAAACAAAGTGTAAAATAACAACTTTCAAGCAAGACTGATGCCCTTCCACCTCCCAGTAATGCTAGGAAAATTAGACCCTGCTGTTTGTAAGTTGCAACCATTTTTGTAAAGCAATATTTGGCTCATGTGTATTGAAGATATAAATATCCGGATTGGATCCAAGACATCCTATATTCAGTGGGCGCTGTGGGCCCTGGGAGTGGGGCAAGGTTAATTTCGCTAATTTTTTTGGTTTAACTTCTAGTTTGTGTTGATTTAGCCAGTCAACAGCAGGATCTGCTGCCTCCTGTGCCTCCCACCTCCACACCACCACATCTGGTGCTTCCACTCAGAGAGCTTATTCTTCTGTAAGGTAAAAATTTGCTCAGGTTTTTCGGATATTCATGTTCAAAACATCCAAAGAGTTGTTCTTTAATTTCTTGTTCATCCAGGAAGAGAGGTCAATAAATTTAAGATTTATTAAGACCAATTTGCTTATTTATTTTTATTTGAGCATTTGTCTTTGGTGGGGTCATTTGCAGGAATATTTGTTGTCCAACTGTAGCAGGGAATTGCAACCCGGAAAATTCTCCACTTCTCACTAGATCAAATATCCAGTTGGGGGTGCTTTCACTAGTAGACCCATGGAAATCTACCTTGTCACATCTTTTCCATCTTCTTTATTTTGCTACTTCTTCTGCACACATATCAAGTTCAGCTAGCACACACAAATGAAGAAGTGACTGAAATATTTTTTTATGAGTTCTCATCTTCTTGTTGAAAGTTATGCACTTTTGGTTGCTTGTCACCTATATAGTTGTTTTTCGCTAATTCGTTTAGTAGGAAAGTTGTGCTTGCTTTCTCTGACCTTGAGTCGGTCTTTATAGGCCTTAATTTGCTAGTTAACAGTTTAAGAAGAAAGTTTTGACCACCAAAAAATATTATAACCCTGGTAGGGCTATAATACCGTAGAGTCAAAACTTCATTCCTTTTGCCGGTGATTTGCTCTGCTTCACCTTTAAATATCCTCTATCAGAAATTAATTTCTCTAACTACTAAAAAGAATTAACAAACTAATATGTAAGAACAATAAAAAGGAGCTAGACAAATTGAAAAAACAAAACAAGGGGTTACACTCACACACCCAATTGGATCAGCTGTCTTTTAATTTGCCAGGCTTTTATATTTTCTAGCAACATCAATAACAGCCATCACAGATCATTTAACCAGCTATTTGATGGGCTCTCTAATAGCAACACTTTTGGTCTGCGCCCCCATATGGCTATATCCACTTTTGTTTATTTAAATATTTTTGCTTTTTCTCTCTTAGCTGAAAGTGGTTGTTTTCAGTGTGACCAGGCAATACTTGATGTAATGCTGCTGTGCAAATGGAATTTAAGACATTTCCTTCACTAACTTCTGCTACTTTCCTTTTCATCTTTTTTGCTTTGCTATTATTGTTGGCGGGACTGAAGTGTTGGCGGTGTGCCCAACCTCACGGCTTTTGCTTATCTCTTTTATTTGATCTCTTCTCCTTGGAACAGTAATTTGGCCGCCCAAGAGTGATGAGCTGTATAAGGAAGAATTCCCTGACAATTTCCTTGAGCAAAGATGAATTGGATTGGTTGGTACTTTTATCAATACAATTACATTTCGGAGCAAATTTCATATATTCCCGAAAATCTGTTGTGTAGAAGAGAATTCAAAATTGTTTTCTAAAAAAGCCAACCTCATCATAAAGTCATATCGCAATTTTGAAAGCGAAAATCTTGAGATATGGCTCCGTTGGTTAAACAATTGTAACCTAACTCTTCAAACTGAATTATTTTGAGCCTGTTTACGTCAGTAAATTGCCTAGAAAAAATTGCGATATGACCCTATGTGGAGGTGTGCAAAACTATGGTGGATTCTGTTGGAATCAAAAGGATAGAGCATTTTAAAGAGGTTTTCTGCTACCCTTATTAACCATAAAGTTTGTTTACTCATTTGAGCATGCGAGACACCTACCAACACCATCGCCTACAGCCTACCACAGAATCCAGCAACAACAGCTATTCCAGTGCAAGTAGCAGTCAAAAGATTGCTGCTCACCAACACAACACCAGTAACACTAATGAAACGCATGGAGAAGAGGAGACCGCAGAAGACAATGAACAGGAGACAAGTCCTCTAGTGTCAAGTAAGTGAGTGCTTTCTACCTTGACCAAACTTAACCACATTTGCCTACCAAAAATATAACATTAACATGCGGGTTCCAGCATGACTCAAAAATGAGCCATGTATTATTCTACTTCAAACTTTAAATTTGACTCGCCTTTGTTTGATTGAAGTTAGTTATAATGTTGCAGACAGCTACTTGAATGGTCACACAACACCTTCTAATGTTAGGAGAAATGATGTTTGCAACTTCTCCTCCATACCTTTACCTAATCGACGCAACAACAATCCCTCTTCTTCTTTGCTTAAAAAAGCTTTGGCAAATCGCATAAACCCATTACTGTTCAAAAATTATCAACAAACACCGAATGACTGGTAGGTTGATATGCAGCATCACCAAATTAACAAATTCCACGGTTTTTAAGGACTTTTTTGTTTTTTTTTCTTGTGTCAATTGCTACCGAGATTTGCTTTTGTTCGGCACAAAATAAGGCAATAATTTACCAACATATTGAGTAATTTAAATAAATATTACAGCTCAAATGAAAACGCATTCAATGGGATTCAAGAAAAGGACACTGTTCAACAAATTTATAATGGTGAAGAACCGTTTTCTATTACTGGTGAGAAGAAAAGTGCGGGAAAGTGTGTGCCTACAGTGGCACCTAACGAGATGTCCAAGTCTATTTTGGCGAATCCTGCGTGGTACAGAGACAATGATGGAAGGACTGGCTACCGAACTAGTGAATGGATGCCCAACATGCAGACTTCTGAGATTAAACAAATGAACACAAGTTTTAAACAAGGAAGAAATACTATGACTCCCCCTTGCATTTCTTCCGCTTCAATGAATGATATTGGAAATGTTAAGGTAGGTAAATTTACTTCGAGAAGCAAAAATTTTTTAGAGGGTAGCTTTGTAGAGGCAGGGGATAATAATAGAGTCAAATGACTCTACTGGATTACAACTTCCATCATTTGTAATATTTCCAAACCATTTTGACGGATCAGGCTCACAAAAAATAAAAACGACAATGATAGATAAAATCTAAAACTCTCGGCCCAATGGCCCACATTTTGACATAGCCACTCAGCTATTCTCAGAAACTTTGGAATCTATAGGGAAAAGTTGGAAATCCACACCTAGATGCTTTCAAAAATGGAATGAAATTTCTATTTAAAACTTAGGCACTTAGTTTTTTGTTACATGGCTATTCTTTTTTATTTAGCACTTGTG
This sequence comes from Subanguina moxae, assembly GCA_000981365.1. Taxonomy (NCBI): domain Eukaryota; kingdom Metazoa; phylum Nematoda; class Chromadorea; order Rhabditida; family Anguinidae; genus Subanguina; species Subanguina moxae. Next base: position 22,000 of record BBSZ01014580.1, read on the forward strand.
TCCACTTGGTCATCCACCAACTTTTATTTTATGCATTTAGACGTGTATCCCCAGCTACTACTCCATCTCCACCCTTCCCTTCTATTCTACTTCTATAACACAAAATAGACATCCAAAATCTCTGGCCGCTATCAGATCAGCCAGTGCATTTGGATATCCGGCGGCAGAACTGCCTCTCAACGCCATATCCCGCCTGAAAACACCCATTAATTATGGGAGAAAAAATGGCAGCCCTAAAAAAAGTACTCCTCCTCAGGCTTATCACTCTCCCACTCACGGACAAGATTCGATAGGGGACGAATCCACCACCAGCAACAGTCCAACTCACACAAAAGAAGGCAGGAATTCGTCCATGAGTGAAAATAGTCGGGCATCTCATAAAAGTGTAAGCAACTTTTTTGACTTTTTTCAAAAAAATTAAGATTGCTCTAGAGTTTTGTCGTTCTTTACCTTTTTATCTTTGTTCTCTATTTCATTTCAGGTCACTTTTGCTGAACCTGAACGCATTGAAGTGAGGAGAAATGGCTTGCATGCACATATTGTCAGACAGCTAAAAAGAAATGGGAGTGAAGAGCTGGAAACAAATTCAATCAATGAGGAGGAGTCAGAAGCATGTGAGGATGAATACAAGTCTCTGATTGTGCAGGAAACCCAAGAAAGGGCAGAATCAAGAGATGTGGGTTATTGAAGAATGTCTTCTTCACTGTTGTCAATTCTTTTCATACCCAATACCAAACATTTGTGGAGTTTGCCAAAAATTTTGGTAAAAGTCCTAAATTCATCCAAAGAGTGCTCTGTTTTTGAATATCTGTAAAAAAATTGAGTATATTGTTTAGCTGGAGTACCATATGGATAGTGCGAAGCAATTAAATGGGTCCAGCAATTGTGGTTCACCAATTAGTGAGCACTCTTCTCCCGTTGGTAAGCAAATCAATCTTTATTCAAACCAACTAATCTATCTATCCATCTATCTTGACTGAAGATTTTGATTTCATATTTTTGATTACTCAAAGGAAAAACCGAAAGATTCGGTCGGTCAAGTCGACTACTCTACTCTATAATAAACATCTCTCCTCGAGCAATATGCAAAAAAGAGTTTTGAAAAAGTAGAGAGAATATGGGCATCTGAATTCTGCGAAACAATGCTAACAAACTCGGTTTGGTGGCCGAAAATTGTCGGTTAAAGATTTCCAAAACATTTAGAAATCCTATCTAAAATTTGTTAATTTATTTTTAGACAATTGCTCCCATGCAAAGTCAACAATGAATGACTTGGAATGGCGGATGATTCAAACCATATACTCTAGTCTTATTCATAAGGGCAACCACAAGGAACAGTCTTCCCAAGATACAGCTCTTCTTCAAGCCATGGCCAATGACCTTGGGTAAGATAAGTTCAATCATGTCTTAAGCAAAACCCTACTTCAGTTTATCCAACCCACCACCTAAAGTGGTAGGCATTCCTGAGCTAAAAAGACCTGTGATCAGATCAGCTAGTGGATACTTGGAGAAAATCCAGGTCTCCTCCTCTGACCAAGCGCCAGATGAAGTGAGTCTGCAGGAGATGTCTATCTACGACAATGTTCCCCATCAGAAACCTTCTACTTCTTCGTTGCACTCTGTTCCTACAAACTATAATACAATTGATAAAGAGGTGCTGGTTGAAGAGCAAGAAGAACCTGACGCAAACTGGTTAAAAGCCAAATTTTTAAACAAATATGCAGGCAAAAAGATTGGAGAGAGTAAAATTTTTGTAGCTGTTGTGAGAAAAAATGAGAATAAATGAACTTTTTAGATGCTTTTAATGAGGAGACTAGAAAGAAAAGTGGACTGTCTGAATATGGTATAGAAAATGTTCTCAGGTAGAAGTGTTTGTGGAATTATAAGGTTGGCTACCAAAACGCCGAAAAATTAATTTAATTGGCTGAATCCCAGCTTGCTGACTTCTAAGTTTTTGCCGACATAAGTTTAATTGTCTAGCAAAACTATTTAGGCCATCTGACAGTGTGCAGTGGGAAAAGCCTCCTAAAGACCCTAAGCCCAGAGAATACCAAGAAAACGATTTTTTACTGAGATGCATGGCTGAGAAGAACTGCTTGAGACATTCCACTAATAAACCTAAAAGAGCTGATTTGGATAAGAGGAAAATAAGTTTTGAGAGCATTCTCTCCAATAATTCCAATGGCTCCAGAGAGTCCGTGGTTTCAGTGGCTTCTATGAGGGCTGAAAACAAAGTGAGCAGATACTTCAACTACTAGCTTGGCCTAATTACTCTTGCTTTTGTGCTTTTCTTATTAAGTGTGGCGAAATATATTTGAAATAAATAAAATTGCTTTTATATCCTTTATAATCGCTTACAATTCAGATTTTATGCAACATTTATAGCCCAAAATCTTGGTCGCTATCTGACGTCATCCAGCAGGCTTAAAGTCTGAACTCTACCCCACAATCCCAATACAGCCTATGATCCGGCGGGAGGGGGATTGTGGGGTCAGAGCTTTAACAAATCTATCTAAAGCACAGAAAACCGTTTTGTTTTACTAAAATCTGGTTACATATATAAATGGTTGCGCACACACAACTCCAGCCCTTTTAGCTCAAAGAAAAAAACGAAGTGATGTAGCTCTTTGCTTACTTATTTTCAAAGTCCTGTATCACTTGGGACATCTCCAACCACTAGCTGTGGGAATAAGACTGATTGCTGAAAGCAAATAGATTAATTTAACTGGCAAAGTAATAATTGGTCGGCTAAACTTAATAGGCCCAACAGCTAACAACAACTTATACTGAATCAAAATTATAACCTTGATACCAGGTTTTTGACCCTACTTTACGAGCAGCGCTTCTTATCACTGGTTCACCGAGCTTATTTAGGAGTTTAGCGGTGAAATACTTTTTTAATCTATTTATGCATCCTACTAACTTTGGCATGATTTTTCAGGACCCAGCCTTTTGCCACCCAAAAACAACTTAGGGCTTCGTCACTTTCCGCTTACCGATTTCCATTGCTTTAAGGCATTTGCCCATTTAAAAGGCCATTGCCTTAGCATTACATTGTTTAAAACATATTTACAAGTTATTTTTTCCGCAAAATTAGGCCCTAGTAAGGTGCACCATCATGAAAAGTGGATTAAGTGAAAGTAAAAGAGTGGTAAACTCTAGCTGAATCAAGTATGCACCTTGTTTCTTAAAAGGCCTCTCGGACATTGACTCAGCAATTTGTCAGCAGACAATAAATGTGGGTGTAATTGCTGCCTGAATCGATTGATTGCCCAGCTAAATGGCCAACCATCCAAGACTGACATTATTGCAGGTTGTGCAGCAGTTGTGTCTCTTTCTGTAGTAGTAGAAAGCCTTCAAACTAAGTGGATGAGTCGGGACTTACGAAGAACAGCTGCCCTTCTTTTTTGACTAATAGTTTAACCTTCTCCTTCTTTCTATTTCCGCCATAATTAAATTGGCAATGGTTTTATGGCTGTGCTAGCACATTTCTTAAGTTGCATCTTCTACTTCTGGTGCTGCTGGAGATCAGTACTTTGAGGAAAAAAGGTTGGAGATTTGGTCAGATTAGTCAAGTCAATCACCTTTCTGTCCTTAAAAAGCCCTCTTTTTTGGCTTTATTTGCTAGAATTATTTTTTAAACATTTTGGACTACATTCAAGAGAAAAGCAAGACAGTATAATGTTTGCTGGCAAGATCAGTATTTTAAATGATGTGAAAAAAGGTTTCAAAGCACTAGTGCCTATCATAGTGCTGTTGATATACACTGGTTGGTTGTTGTTGAAGATATAAAAGTGAATTGGAGCATGATTTTAGTGATTGGGACGATCATATTCATGGCTATAGAAGGACCAAATGAAAAGTGAGTTTAGAGTTGTAAAAGTTTGTAAACATTTCAAATTTAGATATGAAAAAGAGCAGCTAAGGCAGCAGAGAGAGAAAATTTTGGAGGTGGGCATTCAGCCTAACTGTAAATTTAACAAAAAGTCCATATTTGATTGTTTCAGGACACAGCCTTTCGTCTCAACACCATCAAAACAATGACCCCCCTGCAGGCTTACAACCACACAGTAAATAAAAGTCAAACAATGGCCTGAGTTGCTAATTGCTCTACTATTCAGATAAGCTCCCTACTCAGGTACAGAGACATGCTGGGTGTGCAGGAAGTCAGGTCCAATGAAACTAAATGGTTAATTTTTTATTTGGTCAACTCATGACACTTATTAAGATGATGGCAATTTCAGGAACTTCTGGGGATCTCTCTACTTTTCCATGACTGTCTACACCACAATTGTGATTCTTAGTGTGATAAGTGGTTCTAAAGTAGAATGGAATTTAACATTACATACTAGGGCTGAGCCTGACTTTTGATTTTATTAGGATTCTATTAGGTTGATAACCAATTATCGACACATGACAAGCTCATTCTGGAAAAAATACGACAAGTAATACCGTAAGAAAATACTTTTTCCAACACCGAAAACAGAACATAAATATCTTTACGAAGAAAAAAGTTGGATCAAAGAGTAACAAAACTTAGTTATCAACCTAATAGTTCTGATTTCTTTTAGTCGCTTCCGATTTTGTTATTTTTTAAAAAGTCGACTCCAGCTTTGCATAAGAGGAAAGGAGGCTCAGGAGAGGCTCGAGGGGCTCAGGCTGAATCAACTTGTAAAAGCGAATTTTCAAAATCTAATCGCACAAAAAAAAACAGCTTATAAATGGTGGAAATTCTTGGGTTCTATTTAAAAATCCCTCCAAGCTGGTTTAATTCAGTTACCGAATCTCTCATTATTGGCTTCTACTATCCATTTTGCAGGGCTATGGCAATATGGTGCCAATGACCACAACTGGCCGTGTTCTCACCATCATCTATGGATTCATAGGCATCCCAATTGCGCTGATCACTTTGTACTTTCTGGGTGGTCTTTTTGCCAGAATATGGTGATTTGATTTAGTATGAACAAACACCCTTTTATACACATCAACCAGCTGATTTTGTAGCATGAATGTGTGGAAGTTGATGGTTAGATCTCTTGGATGTTTTTCCAAACGACTGGAGAGGAAAGTTGGTCTTTTACTAATTTTTTCGGCCCAAAAGCAAACTTTTAGATGACTATGCTGGGTCCTGACGAGGTGCCTCTTTGAAATTATTATTCAGCATATACATTGACCTATCTGTTGCAGACCGTATCCAATTCGGAGTCTGAAAATGATTCAGAAGAGTAAGTTTTCTATAGCTGAACCTGTTTTAATGGTGTTTTGGCAACACTTGGGCATATCCCGACCCCTCCCAACAAACTACGTTTTGTGCGCTTTATCATTCAAACCATGCAAAAAACATGGTTAGGTGTGGAGAAGCACTTTTGTTAAAAAAAGTGGTCGAAAACATGGAAAACGATTTTTTTCAAATATTTTTAGCCTTTATTAATTTGTTGCCACCTAAAATCTGTCTATATCTAAATTTTTTCACAGACTTTTACAATTCCCGGTGGCATTTCTAGTTGCCGTCACCATATTTTGGGTATTCTTCTGTGCATACATCTTCTTGCTCTGGTAGTTTAAAAATGGAAAGTATGTGTGATTAGTCTCTTTTATTTTTAGGGAGGAAACATGGAGCTATGGGCTAAGTAAGTTGGTCTCTTGACCAATTTTTAATGTCTTTTTTTTAAGGTCTCTACTTTGTAATCATCTCCTTCATGACAATTGGCTTTGGTGAGTTAGCTTTGCAATTAAAAGGAAGGCCTCTTTCTACTACAAGCCCCTTCCCTGCGTTATGGGAAGGGTAGACCAAGGCAAAACAAAATTTTATTAATTTTCAAACATTCGGAAAGTCAAAATTAGAATTCTTAGAGCTTGCATCAGACAAAATACGGTAATATATTCTTCAGAATCTAATATATTGCCTCAACTCAATATATTTAAGGGGATAAACATTCACTAAATGCATTTGAGGCGATGTCATTCCTTCCAAATCCAACTACATAATTTTGGTGGGTTTCATGCTGTTGGTTGGTCTTTCACTGGTGTCTACCATGATTACTATCATACAAAAGCAAATAACTGCTGTGGCTGATGTAGGTTTTCTTTTTACTAAACCCATTAACCACGGCTACCTGTCCAACTATAATTTTTAGGACATGAAGAAGAACATAGACAAAGACTATCAGACTGCTCTCCAAAATATAGGAGACACTAGAGCCTCTTCTATAGAGCCAATTGACGGAAGGAATGGTCCCGACTATGAGAAAAGCCAACAATTTGCAGATGAGCGAGGTAAGTTTTTAGGAAGACGTGCAAATGTTTGGCTCTTCAGAGCTCTGCAAAAAATATCTTGGTCCTTTCAAAATTGTTATTTTTATTTTTCTGTTTCCTTTGCAGGAAAGCCGGGCTTGGAGGTAATACAACTATTGTCTACATTTTTGTAGGTGGACCTTGTGCTTTTTAGTCAGTGGTCTCGCGCATGCCTCTGAAGAGTAGGATGCTCTATCATTTATTACCTGATGATAGAAGGTTTATTTATTTTTTATTTCTTATTATTTTTTGTTAAACTGCCGCATCTTTCCTGATTGGCAGCAGCTGCCTCATCTTTCTGAGCCTATATCTTAGATCACATCAAATAAAGTTCTAACAAATTTTTGCTCACAAACAAAAAATAAATAAATAATAGTACTCTGATACTGACTAATTAATTTTCAGAAAGCAACTTGCCAAACACGTAAATCCTTTTCATTAAAAAACATTGAGATATTAATTAGGAATTCTGAGCAAGTAACTATTCGAAATACTTTTTGTTCTTATTTAAATTCTAAAGCACATTTTCAACATTCTGTGTGCTCAAAATGAAAAACTTTCTTCCAAAAAGGTGTACTGTTATGTAAATCCATTGAATTTAACTGTAAGCTGAAAATCAGAACAAAAGAAAAGAGTACCAAAGGCCACAGCTAGAAGACGATAGAAAAGACAGGGTCAGAATGTTCAACCCAAAACTGAAAAGCAGCGCATAAAGAAGAGTGTGGCCCACTGCAGTTTCGCTTATATGCATGACACATTGTTGAATGCGTGGGCATCAGTTTTTTAGCACAAGACCCAAAAATTTTAAAATTTGCATTGCAGTTGCTTCAAAATATTTTATTTTTTCATAATTTTCCAAAAAGTATTCCAATTTCAGGTTTCCAAACGGAAAAATATAGGAGCGCAATGGGTGCAAACAGATTCATGGCTAATGGATCCCTCAGTTCCCTTGAATGACAATCCCAACTACTGAACAGTGGTGAAGAAACTCATGTCTCTATAGGTGGATAGTGCTGTTTTGAGTCCGTTGTCTTTTATATGTTACTTATTGGAATTGAGGTTACAGCGGCAGGACATTAAGGATATTTTTTCATAGAGGCTTTTACTTTGGTCCACCTAAGAACGCCTGTTTTTTTCCTACGTTTTAGCAACCAAAACTTACAACTAACATATTTTTGGGGTGAGAAAGCACTTTTTGGGAAAATATTTGGTCAAAAATTGACTATTTGTCTTGTTGCTCCACGATAAACCAAATCTGAAGGTTATTATTGCAAGGCCACATTTTTTCTTCAAAAAGTGCCTTGCACACCAAAAACACGTGTCTTGTACATTTCGAGTGTTAAAGCGTACAAAAACTGGCAACAGCAGTCTGTTGAGAGAAGTCGGGATACTAAAGTTTAGTCATTTTTGCTTGTACAATTGTTTGATTGGAGAGAAAATAAATGCTGGAAAATTGTGTTTTGAGAAACGAATGTGCTCAACATCTTTGATAAATAAGAGACCATTTTAGAAAGTGATCAAGATTTTTTTTTGCTTTGATCAGACAAGTCAAAATCTCTTTTGTTTCTTGTTTGCTTATGGATCGGAAGAGAGAAAGACTTTGACGACCCAATTTGTTCTTCCAGCAAATTAAATTTTATATTCTTTTTTTTACAGGTTTTTTTAACAGGTCTCCTGGTTCTTATGAGTTATCCGACATCATTTTATAACCATTAGAGCTAGCCAGCAGACCTCAAACACACAAGTGTATCAAGCAATCTTTCACAATGTGGCGCGCGGAATCACCTTTTTAAGAAGGATTAGAGAAAAAAAAGTTGAGGCTAAATAAATAATTGTTTTAGCCATTCCCACTACAAATGACCACGGAGGGTGATGGCGACCTGCTCATCGAAATATTGTTCAAAAAAGACTTTACTCTCAAATTTTTGTACCTTTTGCAACTGGTGTTTTCGCTGATCGGCCTCTCCTGCCTGATTATTGTGGTGTTGCAGCTGTGTAGCACTAGACCGGCTTTCACACTCAGCATCAGAATGCTGGTGGTCAGTCTTTGCTGTGCCCTAATCACACTCAACATAGGCAAGACCAACTTGCCTCACGTAAACACAGTTTTATGTCCATTTTTAGGGATTCTGCTGTCAGGTGCTTATCACTTGCATGTCCTAGTTCTCCGGCCAGTGGACACTTGGCACTACTGGATGAGTTTCACTAATCAGGACTGTTTTTGTGAGTTTTTTTCGACGTTTCTGACTGTAGACAAATATTTACGGAACACTTCTATTCGAAACAACTGCAGTTATCAAAACCATTCCCAACATAGCGCTTTTCTCTGTCTACGCAAGCTCTTTGACATTTGCTGTGGAAAGAATTGTTGGGTCTTTGATGCTACAGGACATGAATTTGAGAACAAGAAAAGTGATGGCTATTATATTAATTTTGCTGCAGGTTGACTTATATTCAATTTTTTGCAAGTATAACAAAAAGATGTTTTAGTGGGTTGGCTCTATCCTTGTAGGTTTTCTTCTGCCAGTCTTATCCAGTGAAAATGCCCACTTTGCACATTGCTCCACAAATATTCTAATGCCAACTCAATTCCGTCAGTTGTTTTACATAATTCTGGGCATGCAGTGTTTTGTGCTGGGTGAGCAGAGGGATCTTGTTTAAGACTACCTAGCTATAATTTTCTTTTAGCAATTTACTCTGTATTGACTTACCACCACACCACTCCACTGGTTATTTTTTCATTTATTATTAGAACTGCTTCAAATAGAAGTCTCCTGTCAAATTCTTAAAATTTGATATTCAGTACCTTTTTTATTTGAGTTCAACTGCTTTTTTTATAGGTCCTCTTTGAGCTGAAACGTTTCAACTTCAATGTCTATCAAAACATGGTGTCTACAGAGCAAACGCTGCCTCTGGTGGCTAGTATTGTAGCTTTCTTTCTACTCAACGTTGCTGCGGACAAAAACTTTGTTTTTGCAGTCTGGAGCATAGCAAGTGGTTCGGCTTCACCTACCAAACCATACATTCAGCAATTAGCTGTCAATGTCAAGTGGTCTGAATATCAAGTAAGCCGTCTTGCACAACCTTTCCACACATAAATAAACTGGGTAGTTATAATTTATTTGCCAGCATTTTATACAATTGTCATGTCGTCATTGATCGACGTCTTTTTTTTCTCTTACACATACAGGCCCAAAGTAGGCCAGCGTAGGTTAGCCGAGAGCCGGCGTACAGCTACAAATTCATATCTAGGGATGTTGTTGAAGTCAATTTAAGAAATTTTATGCGGCGAATAGCCCACAAAAACCCTGAATAATTATCCGCTGTCTTTGCCAATTTTTTTTAATAGCTGTTTTCTTGACTCATATGGGCGTATGATCTAGCAATGGAAAAATTTCTCCTTTCTCCTTCTAGGGAGTGGCAAATAAAATAGTGTGCAGAATACAAAATATGAACATGGCTATTAGGGGCTTGAAAGTGATAGATATGCATTACAGTTTGGCTTGGCAGTGTAGTGCTCTTTAATTCATCATTATTTATGATTATTTGATCAACTTGTTTATCCCTGACCATGAAGACGTCTAATCACATCAAAATCCGCTACATTACGTTTAACCACTTTGAAAAGGGATGATTAGCAGCTGATTCATTCCGGCATCTGACCGAAGCCCATAAAAAGGTGGCACACTACCTTCTTTGATCACATAAATGATCAAGCAATCCTTGGAAAGAGGAACAAGAGATCTTTCCATTTCTAGGTCATACGCCTAAATGAGTCAATATGAGTCATGACAATAGCTATGAAAAAGGCAATTGAAAAAATGGCGGATAATTTTTACTCGGATTAAACCGGTCAACCGTTTAAAATTTTATCGTCTCAAATAATTTCCCTTTCAGACCCTTCTAATGCCCTTTGTAAGCCTGGTGATTGTGGCTATTCTCATCTTAAAATCGGATGAAAAGGACCTCAGGATAGATGCACTTTACGAACATGTGGCCAATTTGTCCCCCGAGCTAATCCAAACTGCCGAAGAATTCTACGAGAACCAGTCAGAGGCAATGAGCAATTGTACATTAGAAAGTGCCTCAGCCAACTCCAAATTGAGCTGTAGGAGGAATGTACAAGGCTAACTACACGAATTTTGCAAGAGTATGCTAGATCACAAGTTTGGAAATCCTCAAGTTTCTGTACCCACATTGAATGATTAAAGTTATTGTAAAGAAAAAACACGTGGATAATAGCAATTGCCAGAAAATTTAGTTAGAAGAACAGTTGAACAAAACGATGTTACTATAGCTGACCATGTGCCATAGTGTACGCCTGAGGTGCTACCCATAGAGGGACTCGACTGTATATCATAATAAAATGCCGAGATGTAGTCCTTTGAAAACAACCAAGGATTGGGTAAGCAAAGAGTTAAACATTGCGAACGAAATGTAGAAGCCTTTGTCAAGAGAATTTTCTTTATCCACTCTCAAGCATGCTTTCTTCTCAATAAAGATTAGGCCAAAGCGAAAAGCCAAACAACACATCTTAGTTCATCAGATGCCAAATGTACTTGTTATTCCTACTATAAAGAGCCAAGCCTTATTTTTGGTTCATTCGCTCTAGTAGTGCTCAAAGGAATGGAAAATTGATGTGGCCTCTTTTCTCATCTGCTCTTTGATATGGTTTCTCGTCTTTTCCAACGGCTTCTTTATGCCTGCTCAGTCCATGCAAAATGTTGTTCATTCGCATGAAAGTGGAGGCAATGGCTGTAAGGCTCGGCTGTCTTATCCCTGCCTTAGTTGGTTGGATGTAAGTTAGAAGGAAATCGCCTCTCCTTTTTCTCCTCCTATTTGGTTGCCATGTTGCAACGGCACGGCCATTTTGAAATTATATACTTTTGCCGGCTTGTTTGATGCGTCTTTATATGTGTGTGACTCCTGGCTGGGGAGGCACAAAGGTGTATATCCAGTTTACTACACTTTCCTGCCACATTTTCTTGTTTTTTATCACTATTACAATTGTGCCATTCAGTGTATTCCTGTTAAGTGAAGTGTGATTCTTTCAAATTTGATACAAAAGACTAATTGAAAGATGCTTAAACTTGAACTTCTTTTTTTCCATTAAACAAAGTCAGAGTCTGTGATTCGTAGCTGAAAAACTGCAGAATTTTATTTAGGAAGAAGAACCAGTACTAGTAGACCAGTCAAATGACTATTTCACAGAACTATACTTCCTTGGAACCTCGAAAACATGAAAATGTTCGCTTATTTCTAAGCTAAAAATAAAGTTTATAAATAATTAGAAAAAGTTTTAAAATAATAACGTCTTAGGAACCTAAGGCATATGGATAGGGGATAGAAACAAAGAGAGTGCTCATTTTACAACGCTCATATCACTTTTGAAATTTTACATAAAATAACTCACTATAAAAGGTCGAAAGAGCTAAAATATTCCATATACAGGGTGAAGCTAATAGTTTGCTTTTATTGGGTTTACAAATAACTTTTTGCGGTTTTTTTCTTTATTGAATATTTAGCAATTTTTAAAATAGCAAGAATTTAATCAATTATGTATTCTTCATTCTTGCTTATGACCTGCTCCCACCCTTAGACCAGTTTTTCGTACATTTTTTGACCCTTATCGGTATTTGTGAAACCCATCAGTGCTTTTTTTTTTCATGTTTTTTTATACGTGCAGTGTTCTCGATAATCAGAAGCAGAATAAAGGGCTGAATGAAAATTTGAAATTTTCAAAAGCAGAATTTGTTTTTGACACTCATTCTGCATTTGAATGCTTTCTGATATCCAAAAATAGGCATTCAAATGCAGAAAGCTTTTGAAAATTTCAAATTTTCATTCTGTCTTTCATTCTGCTTCTGATTATTGGAAACATTGCCTAGGTGGTATTTGTGAAACCCATTAGTGCTGTTTTTTGTAGGTTTTTTTGACCCTCACTGGTACTTCTACAACAGATCAGTGTTTTTTTTAGCAGAAGGCTCCCATTTGAAAAAGAGATACAAGCACAAAAACCTACAGAAAAAAGACTAAAAAACAGGTATTCTCAAATAAGCTGTGTGTTTAAAAGGATGGTTAGAACGCTTTAAAATATAATATGGCTTGCAAAATAAATGGAACAAATATTGTCAAATAAATCACTGTAACTGAAAAGGCACTTTTTTCCTCACTCTGTGACTTTGTTTTTGAAATGTTAGGGCTCCTCTATATCCTGTTATTTCCATTTTTATCGCCGGCAAAGGTTAAATCGGATCTTAATGTTCTAGAGTTGCATTAATATTTGAATCAAAACAATCCTTTCAGAGTAAGAAAAAGCTGTGAAAGCAGTGTAGAAGAGTTCTTTTTATTTAGACAGTTAAAGAAAGATTGTACGTCTATTTGTGTGAATTAAGTTTGATTGAAGAAGTAAGAGATTTTTGTTGGACTGAGTGTTGGAATTTTGAGTTAGTTTGCGATCGGAAGTGGTCTAACAGCCCAAATCAATTTCATAGAGATGCTTATCCCCGTTGCTCACCTCTGACTGTTAATTCTCTTTTAAGTCTTGCAAACTGGGATTGTTTGGAGGAAATGGAACGATCAGTGAGTCTAATCTGTATTTCTCATCTATGTGTGTGTATGTTATTTAGGGCTACCAAGGAGGTTTGATCCACATTTAAGTCGTTATTTTTTTTTCTTACCGCTAACTTTTCTTTCCGTTTGTATTTTTGAAGCTTTATGCTTGTTTTCCTAGCATTTTGACTTTCTTATGGTCCTTGTATAAAGTTGCCATTTAATCTACTCGTGTTTCTGATAATTATATAATTTCATTTTAGTAACTTGCATTACAAATGGCTTCAGATGACGACTACACAAGTGCATTGGTCACAGCAGTGGTCAAACGTAGGTTTATCCCGATTCTCGAAGCTACTTAAAAACTAAAAAACTGATTTCAGGACCTCTTCTCTACAATGTACATTTGGCAGACTACAAAAACAAAAATAAAAAAGGTGAAGCTTTCAAAGAAGTGCAGCAAGAAATGCGTTTGGCCGGCTGCAGCGAGCAACAAGGTTGGTCTCAATTGCAAATGTGGTCTCTATCAACCTCCATTTCCGCAATATGTTATTAAAAGCGTATTTAGACAACTTTGAGGTAGTTACCACACAGTATATTAGATCGTAATTTCATTAGTCGTAAATTAGACCTTCAGAGGTCATGAGCTTAGTGTTTCCCAATATTTTTTTCTTGGGACCATAACAACAAGAAGTTAGGCTTTGGCTGCCACGTCCTAAATTTGTAAGCTAATTAAATTGTTTTCAGTGCAGGGCACTTACAAGAAGTGGATATCTCTTAAGAGAAAGTTTCGCGTGGAATTCTTCAAGGTGAAAGCAGAGTGTGGAAGTGAGGCTGCTGATACTCCTGGAATAAGCTCATACAAATTTTACGATGATTTGAAGTTTTTGATTCCTTACTGTGAGTTCTATAAGAAGTAAGGACATTTTTCTAATTTAATTGCGCTCTTGAGCTTTGCCACTAAAAATATAATAGCAATGTATACTAAATGTTGCCTTTATCAGCTCCAAAATGTCTGGGAAACGTAAGTTCTGTTTTCCATCCGCCCTACACTTTGACGAAGAGGAGAGTGATGAAGAGAGATGTGCATTTGATGACGACGAAATTCACAGGTATCCTCTCTCAAGGTTTCAATACAACGCAAAAAATTTTGTTTTCTCTGCAGTGAAAGCACCCTGGACCAGTTGTTAAACCAAAAGCGTACCAAACTAGAAACCTCTGTGGGAGATGCTTCAGCAGCAAGTCTAGCCATCCAGAACTGGTCTTCTTCAACTGCAGATGATGGCTCCAACCATAGTCCTTCTCCACTGTTCCAAAACTGTGTGGGAAGTGGTCTATTTGACCACCAGCAGCAACAGCAGCCCAACAATCGCATTAACCCTCTGTCCCTACTGTCCCAACAAGAGATTGAAAGCTTCCAGCAGAAATGCCAAGAATTTGACAAGTCTTGTTTTCCCATCGATTCCTCTAATTTGCTGTTCGCCGCCACACCACCATCTCAAAATGCCCTTTTCGGGCAGCTTGTGGCTAATGGTTTGTCGTCTTTTAAGTCACATAATTTCGACACTATGAAGCATAGCCACAACCTTTTTTCAGAATCGTGTTTTAATCTTGTCTTTAAAAAAAATTCATTTTTTAAGATGTCAAGAAACATATTTTTTATTGGTTTAAAAGTATTAAAATCGCTTAGGAGGGGTGAAAACACAAAAAACTCTATTAAGAGGGGGTAGCCTAGGAAGATGTATAGAGATTTTTTTTTCAGAGCTAGACAAACTGGCGGAGACCACAAACATCAATATCGTGCGAGCCCAATTGCTGTTACTGTTAGCACAAGCGGCCAATACCTCTCCTGCCAATCATTCAAATGCTACTACCGACAAACTATTGTCCAATTTGAACAAATCCGTCCGACAATAAGAGCTATAGCTAACAGTAATATTGTGATCAATTGTGTAAATTATGTTGTTGGACAAATGCAATAAATATTAATTTCAACTTTTTTATATATTTTTTTCCTAAAAATCGTAAGGCTCAACCGGTTTATAGGTGTTTCACTTGTTTTGGCAACAAGGAAACACTACAAGAGTTTACCACTTGTGACCACCCCGCTAAAAGTCAAAAGCGATTATCTCCATCATTTCTCCTGGTACCTGCGCAATTCATTTTACGAGAGGCACGATAAAGGCACCCAATTGAAAGAACAGCTATATTATACTTATAAAAAGAATGTGTTTTTAAGATCTAAATGATATGGATTGATAGATCCTCGATAGGAAAACAGCTCGGTATCCAACTACCCTCTTTAGTTTGCCTTGGACTGGCTGAACCGTGTCACACCTAGTTATTCGGAAAGACACAGGATTGCCTAGCTTTGCATAAACGACGACACAGAACATAACCAACAACAAATAGATTTGGCTATTTGAAGAAAGCAAAATTATTGGGTCAAATACACTGCATTTTGGGGGCGGAAAGAAGTACCATTGATTTTGGTACAACTGAGTGGTTATTGCTTGAATGTTTATTCCTCTCAAGATAAATTTATTTTGAGACTGAAAAGTCGAAAATAAATAGAACTATTTATACTGAATTTTGTCTGATTTTTACACATTTTTATGCACGCCTTCGGTAGTCCACTTATGATATTTGTCCGACCTTCCTCGCCACCTTTTTTTTTTATTCTGACTGATAAGATAATGTGCTTAATTCATCTGGCTAAAGCCATTTGAGCTGTTCAACTTTTAGCAAATAAAGTGCACGGAATGCCAAAAATAAAGGCGGGTTTTCGCTGCTCTCATTATTGTGTTGAAGTTGAGCTGGTTGGGAGTGGTTGATCCGTGTTTTTCATGAAATAGCTATGGCTTTTTTTTCAGATTTTGAGAACTCCACTTTCGGCGTTTTGATACCAGTTTTGACTTAAAATACCTGATTCTTTGGTCATTTTGATGAGTTTCACTAAAATAAACTGCTTTTCGGTTCTCCCTAATTTACTATAGCTTTCGCTTTAAAAATACTGTTTCTCAAAAAAGTGTGGGCCTAAAACTTTTTGTTGGCTTGAAATTTGACCTGAGTAATCAAAAACTTCAGAGAGAAAATCGGCATCGAACTTCTGAAAGTTAACAGCTACCGTATTTTCTCCACTAAAACGCATGCCCTTTTATTTGTTGTCTTCTAAAACTTTTCTCGACTTCATGTTAAAATGCAATAAAACATGATGTAGTCACGACTTTGGCCTTACAGACTGTTCTTCTATAAGAATAAGTACGGCAATTAGATACTTGAGAAATAAATCGTCTTAAAATTTCCCACTTGTCATTTCTATAGTACTGACCACTCACCACCAATTAAATTAACCACACTGATTAAAAAAATCTTTGATTATCATTTCTTATAAAAATCTTATATTTCAACAATTTGTTCCAATAGAACAGCAAAACTTTACGAGCCAATATTTTGAGGGGTCTGAAAATGTGGAGGCGAGTTGTTTGAGCACTATATTTTGTTACAGACATGAACACATTTCGTGGACAAATTCTTTTCTGTGTTCAACCCAGTTTAAACTCAGTATGCCCTAAACACGATTTATGCTCAGTCGCTCCTGCAGGTCACACTGTAAAAAATGGAATAGCTTTCTGCAATAAAGTTCCTTGATAGGTTTGATTACTTCGCAATTTGCAAATTAATAAAACCTATTAACTGATTTTATTGAATCAAAATTATTACACCCTTTCAGTCGGTCGTCAAAAACATCTCTCCTTTGGTATGGACGACTTTGATGAAATGCTCCTCATGGTGGAAGAAACGGACCAAATGCTGGCCACATCAACAGCAACTCAGCCTCAACCATCTAGTTTGGAAGCAGAGGATAGGACACCACCATCCGCTAAGCATACTAGAAGAAGAGTGGTAAAGAAAGACAATGGGATAAGGTTGCTAGACCTACTGACATTAGTTTCTGACCCGCTCTCTCTTTTCAGATTTCTGGACAATTTGACTGATGGATGTTCGGTGAATTTAAATGCAATTTTCGCAAATATTTTTAAATTGTATAGATTGTCCAACACTCTATCCTAGCTGTCGACATCCATCCACAACTTTTTCCAATGTATATGTAAGTCGGTTTAACAGTAACGCAGCCCAGCCTCACGACACTCCTATATCTTCCACCTTTTTTGGATCTGCCCTCTTATTACCCTAATTTTTGTTATATTTATATCAGTTTTTATTATGTGCTTTCATCTTTAGCAGCAAAATGCTTGCAATGAAAAAAAAATGGGGTAAAAATAAACTATTGTTGTTTAGCCTCGACACAAGTCGGGAAATTTTGAATCATTGTATGTGCCAACAATTTAGCTCTCCAAACAATCTGCGACACTTTCACAGAGCCCCGTTGAGCAAGTCAAGCGTGAAAAACGCTTTTGCCAAATTCTCTCCAGTGCGATTGCTAACAAATAAAGAGGTAAAACCGGCTGTGGAGCTAGTCTTAAAATGATTTTTTTTAACGATCCTTAGATTCAGAGAAATTCTCCGTTATGGCCGAATGGAAAACCTAAAAACTTAGAGGATTTGTCTGCTGAAGAAGGAGATTTACTTTTTTTTGAGTATTTGGAGGAGCATCCGCCTCTATTGTCGCAACCCGGGATGGCTTCTAAAATACTAAATTATCTTCAGCTTTCAGAAGCAAATATTTTATATACTTTTTAAAAAAAATCCAAGTTATTTCTTTAGGACGGTCTCAAAAGTGGAATGGACTGTCAAAACTCTCTGGAATTTGGTGAATCTACCCTGGTGGAGGGGTCTCCTTTGTAAGTAATGCCTGAAAAGTGGACTTTTGTAAAAAGTCTATATGGTTCATCTACAAATCGTGAAAAAATTTTAAAAAGCTTAATTTTTTGTCCTTGGCCTCATCTATCTATGAATATAACTGACACCGTTTTCATGCGTCATAAGAAATTTGTATAAATTAAAAAAGATTCCATAGGTTGAGGATGTAAAAAAGCCAAACTGCAATATTGTATTGTACCCTCCTCCAAAGAATAACACCAACATCTATTTTATTTATGTTATTTTTAGCTTGGGAAGTCTGCCATCCGGGAAACGCCTTCAAGCCATCGAAAACAACATGTATAGGTCACCGATCTTTCAACATTCTGCCAACCCCAACGATTTTTTGTTAGTGGTTAATAGAAGAGGGTAGGTTGGCTTCTTATTTATAAAAAGATGATTGAAAGAAAAATTGTTTTAGAATTTCCCTACGGAAATGTCCTCCTCTGTTTCTAGCTGGCCAGCAATTCCCATTGCTTCAAGTTCCTTCACCTGGCTCGAAACTTGCATGTGATTTTGTCAAAAATTCATTAATTGTAAAAAAAATAATGGCTTTTGAGATATTTAATGATTTTGCCTAGGCCTTTATGTATCGCTTATTTTATTCCTCAAAGCACAACCCAAAAAAGCTGAAGTCGGAAGACATCAAGAGCACTTTCCCACATTATTCTGAGAGCACCATTTACAAACGGTTAAGACCAGTTGCCGACTTCATTAAACCTTCCGGTATTATGGAGCTTTAACAGTTATTCAACAACACATCTTTGAATTTGTAGGTATGAGAGATGAGGACGGAAATCTACCACCTAATTTTTGGGTAAGATTATTAATAACTATAGCTGGTTAACCTCTCGCCACAAAAATATGCAGACACTGAAACCAGAGTCAGAAGGTGTCTTCTTGCCAAGCATTGAAGAGATTCGCAACTTACTCACTCCCGAGGCATGTTATTATATGGACATAATAAGATGAAGGAGGGCGCTAATTTTCAGTTTATTTAGATGTGTTGTGCTCAATATAGCATGTTGGTTTCTGAGATGAGATTAACGGTGCCTTTTTAATCTTGTTTGTAAAATGGTTAGTGCCAAAATTTCCAGTTAGCTGGATATGCCAACGATAATTTTATGATTCTCTCGAGGAATGAAGAGGATGGTGGCGAGGATAACGTCACAATGGAAGACGAAGTTATAATTTAAAAGCTAATTTGCTGCTCTGAAGCTCCAGTATTTAGGTTCTGAATGCTCCGTGGAACACCACAAAAACATTTATTGATGCAATGAAAGGAACCTGTATGTTAGACGATGGAGCAATAGCTGATCCAACTGGTTGCGGTCAAGGCTTTTCTTATGTTAGGATGTGTCGTAAACCAATAAATGTAAGTAAATAGGGGGTACTACTGTATTATACACACTCCCCCCCCCAAGGAGGACCCACTAAGGTAAAGATAGGGTTTTGAACATGGCTTTGTCAACTGGGCTCTATCGCATAAAAAAGCTCTGATATGCATGCTGTTTTCATGCAACCAGAGCTGCTTCTCGAGTAATTTTTCTCTCAGGTATGGGTGTGTGCGCATCTCAACTCCAAGTTTCCGTCGCACCCCCCCCCCCTCTAATCTTTTGGGGGGAGGGGTATAATACAGTAGAGTCAAATACGGACTCTCTACTGGATTATGCCCCCCTCTCTCTCCTCCTCAAAAAGTATATTATTTTTTTGAGGCGAGGGGGCTATAATATAGTAGTAGCGTAAATACGTACTGTGTCTGGGAAAAGGTCTATTTTTTGGGTGGGGGAATTTTAATGTATCTATATTCATTTATTATATTGAGCAAAGTGATGGTTTTCACTAACGCTAATAAAAAAATTTTTGGGAATTTGTCTGCACACCTTTATTTTACTGAAATTTATGCAATTCAACCTGTAAAATGCTTTCAACATACAAAAAAATCCCAAAATTTTATTCATCTGCCTCAAAGAGTCTAATTTAGGGGCAAAAAGAACCGCGACGGAAAATTATTGGCACAGAAGCTGATCTCCGAAAATTGGCAAGACTATTTATCTAAATAGTTCCCTCCTTTTTCCAAAATTATTTTACTTTATTTAGACTCTACAAGAAGCCAAAGATCTTTGCAGAGAGCTAGGTGTAGACGAAGATAAGGTACTACTTTGCCCAAATAAATCTCTGTAGAGTGCAATAAAATTTTTAAGCTGGGTGTGTTGACCAGGTGGCAGATCATCAATGTGATTCGGTCCATTTCTACCCAAGCAGCGAAGACTGACAAAGAGGATGCCAACTTGAGTGATGTGGCTTTGAAGTTTGCAAGAGGCAACATGAAGATGAACACTCACAGGATCAAAATCAAGCGACATTGCCAGAAAATATTCGAGACTCAAAATCAGTAGAATTTTCAACTTTTTCAAAACACTTTTATTCAATTTTCCCACCAAGGTTTCTTTCTGATCCAACCCCTGTCGAAAGTGATGAAGAGAGTGAAGCTGAGGAAACCAAGAATTCCGGCTATTGGGACTTAGAAGATGAGTCCAAGTTAGATGAAGAGTGGGAAATGGAGGACATCATCGTCAAATCTGAAAACGGGCAGGACCACTTGGAATATTACATTTCAGGTGTTCATCTTAAGAAGCTTGTGAAATATTGGGATGCGGTTGGTTGTCCATAATCTACTGTTCTCAAGTCCCACCGTTAGGGTGTGAATATGCTTAACGAAAATATGCTTAACCACAGCGGAGCAGTCGTTTGAATGTTTTTTAGTCCCAAAAAACACTTGCCTTTTGCGCTGACTAATTATTTTCTCTATCCATGTAAAATATAGCACGATTAAGCATACTTTCGTTAAGCATATTTGCACCCTACCTCCTATAAGGGTATCTTTTTTAGCGATATACAAATTTAAAACTGCTGTGTTTATAGCTTCAAGCAAACCAGTCGCTGATTCTTGTGTAAAAGTGAAACATGAGCCTTTAGACAGTGAAAATCTGCTAGATCTGAATGGTAGCATAATTTTAAGCATAATTTTTGAAGAAAACTTTATTTGGTAACCACTGAGTTGCACCTCCAAAAATTACATATAGTCCAGTAGAGTCATTTATTTCCTAATTTTAGGCCTAAGAAAAAGGTGGAATGAAGGTTCTCAGATTTTTAAAACTCAGAGCTCTCCTTGTGACAAGAGAAGTGAGGAAATACTCAAGATAAAAAGTAAAGCTTTTTTAATTTGTTAATCTTTCTAGGTCCTTTTCACGTTAAAGCCAATAATAATGGTTTGCCAACCGCAGAGTCTGGCATCAAAGAACTTAGGATTGTGCGAGTAGTCAAGGACAGCGATGGAAAAGAGCATGTAAGAGCTTTTTTGGAGTTTTAACAGAATTTGCTGGACTCACTTTTCCTAGACTGAAATTGAAAGCATCACAAATCCCACACTCATTGGAGCGTATCTGTCTATTAGAGCGACCAGAGATGAGCAGTTTGTCAAGAATTACTCCCAAGCAGACATGGATTACAAGAGTGAATGCAGAAGGGCCAGAAGGCGCATGCAGGACAAGGTGCAGTCAAGCCTCGATAACTGGGCACCCCAAGGCCGGCCACGAGAAACAGCTATATTAAGACAATTCGTATACTCCCAGTCCGTTACCCTGGCTGCCAAGTTACTGGTGGTCCTCTTTAGTCTAATAAAAAAGTTATAAGAAAAGCTAAAAGAAATTTTGACAATAATTCCAATTAAACAGCCATTGGATTGACATCCCGTGGACAAATTTAAAAATATTAATTTTGTTTTTCCAATTCTAGATGAGACGAAAGAGGCGCAACCAAATGAACGCTGAGCTGGGAATCACTCATTCTAAGAAGGTAAAAGCTATAAACGGAAAAAAACCATAAAAAATACTTTTTACAAAAAGTTCCACGATCCTACAGGCCTAGAACATAATTATGCGCTGTAGAATTTACCCGCCAATTTGGAATAAGCCACATGACCGTTATTGGCCGACTCAAAAAGCTCGGAAAAGTTGGTTTTACTACTGCTACTGAATGATTGTTTTATACAGTATTTTGATTTGGTTGATATTACTAAATAAGAAATATTCCATCATTCGATAATAATTATGTTCAAATACTACAGCAATCACTACTCCATTGACTCAAAACTACCAAGAATTTTAGAGGAAATCCAACAAGTCTACCAAACCCATCAAAGAAAGTTTGCTAAAGATGAACTGTAGTGCCTGCAAGGTATGTTCTAGCTGAAATACAAAACGACACCATTTTTTATAACATTCTTGATTGAAGGGCACGGGACACATGAAGACCAATAAAAACTGTCCCGTGTATCAGCAAAGACCATGGTCAGCTCGTGACTACTCAGTGAGTTTCTTCGCTCGTTTCGAAAGTGAAAACTTTTGTGTTATTTAGGAAGAAGCTTCCTCTAACAGTGAATTGAATGAAGACGAAGAGAAAGAAGATGATGGAGCTGAATCACCCTTTGGCACTGAGACCAAACCCCTTTTAACATCAAGTCTTGAACCAGTGGAAGGAAACGTCCGGCTGCGAACTTCTGGGAGGCTGAGCACGAAAAGAGGTAAAAACAAATAAAAAGTTTATGCAAAACTGCATGTTTGGAATTTTTTACCGGAAAAGAAAAGATCTTGAACATATTTTTGCTTACTGAGCTCTACCGCATAAAAAAGCTCTGGTATGCATGCTATCTTCACGCATACAGAGATTATAATCCAGTAGAGTCAAGATATTTATTTAGCTCGCTTTTCTCCTACTCCCACTGACTCAAGCTACTCCATAAAATCGAGAAACAGGTATATCTTTAATGTGGCTCGAAATAGTCTAAAATCGGTTAACTACAGATCTACTGGTCCAGAAGAAAACGGAAATCTACTACATTGCATTAAAAAAGAAGAATTAGAAGATTAAACAGGAAGAATAGTCTCATTTTTGTAAGACCACATGTTGCCGGTTGTTCAACATGTTTTCTGTCATAAAGTTTTACTTCTAGAACGTAAAGACAAAAGCACATGGATAGATAAACATAGGTGGATCACAATTTAGTCACTTCCCACAATCCTTGAACACTTCTATGACGCGACATAGAGGATTGACTGCACTGCTTTGTCTGGATTCAATTGTTTGTTGCATGGTAAACAATGCTTTTCCTTTGTGTCAATGCCTACTTTCATTTCGTTCTATCACGGGCTGTATGTAATTATTAAAAGCTTTAAAATGTCTAGAACCTTGTAGTTTGCTAATATATTTTGTTGCCTCTGACTTATCTTTGTTTGTTGTCCGTATTCGCTGAGTAAGTGAATCAATAATGCGCACTAGTGTCCAAATGGATGCTGTAAACACTATGTTTTTATCTTTGATTGTTTTGCCAACATTTTTTGCTAGCTTCATAAGACCACTCATTCAAATCCAGCACTTACTGCAAACAATTATGAAAAGATTTAGTAACCATCTTTTAAAGTCAGTATTATTATAGCAACTCTTGCCTGTTTTTTCTTGAAAATGATGAAAAAATTCCTTTTTTATTGCTTTTTAAAGGTAATTTGAGGGTTAGTTGTCTTTTTGGTACTTTAGTTTGCTTTAAATTTGTAATTTGACTAGCGTATCTAGAAGCGTCTAAAAGGAAAACCTCGTGACGTTAGAAGCCACGTAAATGAACCAGGATTATGCAAATACTTGATTAATATTCTCCTTTCCCTATTCTCTGGAACTGAGTATTGTTAATCAACTGGACTGACACAATATTTATCTGATTTTCCAATATAAACGAGAAAAAAAAAATACTTCTATCATTCCTCTATTTCTATTGGCTTTTGAAAGTACTGACAGTTCTTAAAATGTGATGTAGTTAGACCCATATTTTTTCTTATTTTTAGTATTTTCTCTGTTTTTGATGCCTGTATTGTTGCTTTGCGGTACTACTGTATTATACCCCCCCCCCCAAAAAAAAAATTCCTGGGCTTGAGAGTTAGATGTTAGAGTTACAGTCCAAAAATGGCAATGGTTTTCACACACTGGAGATAAAACTTGCCCATTTCTCTACTTTTTGAAATAGTTTATATTGTGTAGAACTGCGAAAATTTCTTCTTTGAAATCCTCAACCAATTCACAATCCTAGTTATATTCTACCACTTGGTTGTTCAAAACTATTTGACAGCTTCAATTCTCACATCAACTTGGCGTCGTTTCAAATCCTGCTTTTGGTGTTGTTGGATAACCTGGACGAGAACGGCTAGTTGGGAAGGGTGTTGTGCACGGCCCATCCACATTGACCCCTCTCTTGGAAGTTCCGGAGGTGCCGGAACCTGCAGAATTAGAGGTGTTCAGACAATATATTCTTCATAAACTAGGTAAGTAGAGAAGTGTTGTATAAGATATAGAGGGGCAAGAAAGCTATTCTGCTTCTAAACAATTTCGAAATTTTGGTTTTGCAGAAACCTCTGGCAGGTTTGAGTTACCCCAGTTCTGACGAGATCCTTCAAATGGAGACTCTGTATTTGACAGTGATCTGTTTGTTGCTGAGTGGAGTGGTTGCAATCCCTGCAATTCTCGTTCTGAGATTTATTTACAGTATATTGTTTTTTTATTTAAGTTTTTCCCGTTACTTTTTTTCAGCTAGACGGTTGCAAAGAAATCTTCAGCGCCATTTGAGCTCAAGACAATTGTGTGGTAAGATTTTTGAATCTTTTTGGAGTTCTGAAAAAGACATTTTGATCACCAACAGAAGCTAATTACGTCAATTACAACAAATATATGTTTTTCATAGGAAAGGAAAAAATTGGGCTTTAAGAAAGCATCAAAAATGATCCGATTTATACTTGTTAGTAAGTTTAGTAAATTATCGAAAGAAATGCCCCGGAGCATTTTTGAAATTTTTTAACACTAACTTTTTGCAATTAGTTTCCATGTCTCTGGTTTTTTATTTATTTTAGTTGTTTCAATCACCACCCCAATGCCAGCCAACAAAGAAGTGGATAATAGTCAATGTGGAGTAGCTGAGATGAAACTCCAAGAATATCTCAGTTCACTTCAAATACCTCCTCCAGCTTACCACTCATTCCCACCATCATACTCTGCCAACCACAAAAATTAAGCATATTTTTCTGTATTTTTTGTTTTTAATCTGACAAAAAAGAATTTGAGCTCAATAAACTTCAGTTCTCTGTTGCACAAATTGAATCACGGTCACAAATATGCATATCGTCCAGCCTGACGTCTAACAATGGTATAATTGGGTATTATTGTGGTGGGTTTAGGGTGAACAGATGTGTGTGATCCAGTAGAGACACTAGTTGTTTTAGGAAATATTGGATTGGCAAGTTATTATCTAGCGTTTTAAAACCTCTCACAAATATAATAAATGGCTCAAAATGGCTTAAATTTAATTTTTTATGCTAAAAATAAGTATCAAAATTATGATTCAGACACATAATAATCACCATATGCATCCCCTATTCCTTCCCATTTCTCTGGAAGAAGATCAATTGCACCAGCAAAGAATGCACGGTTCTTAGAAGCTATTTCTTCACTGCAGCCACCAAATCGTCAAAGTCTTCCCTTTGAGAAAATTCTTTATAGAGCAGTTGATGTGGTAGTCCGCTGTTGCAGCATCTGAGCTGTAGGGAGGATGTTCTAGCAGTTCTCAGCCTTCGTTCATGGCTTCAATGACAGCCTCAGCCACATGTGGACGGGCGCTGTCCTGGTGGAAGATGATTTTATTCTTCTTTCGTGAACGTTTGAAATTGAGAAAAAGAAATCAAATAAACTTTATTCATCTTTCACAGAAACATTATACAAATCACCAAAAAATACATCATAATTTCTGTCAGACACATGCATGCCGTCTAAGAATCTTTCGTCTTCTCAGTTCTTATGCATACAAATGAGAGAGAATGGATGAAAGAATAAAAAATAATAACTTCTCTCTGTAGGAAACAGGCATTTATGCTCTAAATCTAAGCAAACAAAAAGAAATTTTGAGAGAGCAGACCCGTGTGCATTGGTTGTAATCAAGGAAAGAAATATACACAATTATTGGTTTCCAACACTTTTCACAAAACAACAGCGACCTAGCTGGATATTCACAAATTTAATGCATGTTTAGCTATGAACATAGGAAAATCTTTTTTATCATCCAAAGTATATGTGCTTCTTCTTTCTCCCTTCTACTAACTGCACATAAGCAAAACTCGTCTGCACATTTTTCAATCAAATTTTTTTTATGACACCGCGAAAGAAGAGTTCTCCAAAACAATGTAAAAAGATTGTCCGACTTTCAGAGAGTCCCAAACTGCTCGAATGCTCTAACTCAAAGCATAGCGACGACGGAAAAAAAAACTGAATGGGTGGGAGACAGAAAAGCAAGTGACAAGCTGAATTAATGGATTATTTTTTAACAAATGAATGAGCACAAGGACCCAATAAGAGAAGGGAAATAAATCCAATGAGAAAATATACGTAAAAGTTAATTATCTGGCAGAGACAACCCCATTTGGCTCTTGGATTGGCTCGATGGAGGTTATCGACAAATTGGCTAGATTGCTGCATGACGAAGAGGAGGTATGCTTCAAGTGGTTTTGCAAGTCCGACACATACAGTGGAGGATCCACCTGGGCACGCTCTGAAACCAAAATTTGAATTCCTTCCAAGTTTAAGCTCAAAATCATATACCATCCTACCACAATCTTTGAGTATGTCCTTGAAAGAATAAGCCTTGGTATCCACCCTTTGACACACCCACCAATGATTTTTAATTTCACTAACAGTTGCTCGTCTTTTTGGATCAGGTAGTAAGAGCCAGCTTAGAACCTAGACTGTGGAATTAATGAAAGAATTACTAAAAATAACATTTTTAGGCTATTAATTAAGTGTGGGAAACATAATCCAGTGGAGTCGATTTTTCTACTATTGGAGTTGAAAAAAAGTTTCTGATTTTGGTCATTATATGGGTAACAAACCTGATAAAGACCCTCGGAGATGTTGAACGGTAACTCAATTTCAGCCTGAAGTATGTCCTTGGCGTTTCCAAATGGGTTTTGGAAGAAGACTAGGGTGTATAGTAAAATGCCCAAAGACCACATTTCCAGTTCAGGACCTTAAAAAACTTCATTCAACTAAATTGAAATCGTGAAGAGTGAAAAAATCTACCCAAATACTTGTTTCCGGTCAGTACCTCTGGACTAATATACTCCAGAGTGCCACAAAAGGTGGAAAACACAATATTTTCACCGAAGAAAGCGGCAGAACCAAAACTAAAAGTACAAACAGTTGAAAAAATGTATCGGTACTATTGTATTATGCGCCTCTTCTGAAATCATATTCCGGGACAGTTTTGCATAATGAGCGTATTTGAGAGTGTATATTAAATTTTAGTCAGCGGTGGTATAATCTAGTAGGCTGCATAGATATCTCGTGGCTGTTTTAACTTCACAATTTTTTTTTAATATCAAAAGTGCGCACTTTTTTGTAATAAAGTCAATAAATGAATAAAATATAAAAAATAATAACGTTAATAAAGATTTTGCAATGAGCGCATCTTGCAGGGACCTAGTGCATAAAGAAGCTCTGGTATGTATCTGGGGGGTATTACCGAGTAGTTCTTTTTGTGGGGAAGGGATGGTGGTTATAACCGAGTAGCATCAAGTTTTTAATAAAAGCAGATATGCTTACTCAATGAGTTTGCAGCAAAAGTTTTGGTCAATGATGACATTCTCGTCTTTCAAGTCTCTGTGTACAATGTGGTTTTCGTGTAAATAGTCTACAGCACTCACGATCTAAAATTCATTGGTGGCTTTTTGAAAGCACACAAAAAGAAGAAATGAACCTGCTTGAAAATATAGCTGGTGAGTGGCTCATCCAGCTATAAATAAATACAATAGGCTAGGTGAGTAGCACCAAACTAAACCTTGGTGTGCATGTTCTCAATAAATTCGAATAGGTCCATGCCACAGCCCAGCTTCTCCATCACCAATTGGTAGTATTTGTCGTTTTCGAAGACGTCTAGCACTTTTACCTTTAAATTGTGGCCTGTGTAGTCATTGATTGCTAGTATTTTTGATTTTATTCCCAATTAAACCTTTATCTATCTTTGTCTACAAAAAACTACTCACAATATTCGGATGATTGAGGGTTTCCAGAAGGTGCACTTCAATGGGGATCATTCTGTTGCCTCGTTTACCGCTCTGAACCCAACTCTCCGGCAGAACTTTTGCTTTGCATACAAATTTTGAGACAGCCTAAAGAAGGACTTTTTACAATATAGAAAGCGAAAAAACAGTAAAACCAACCAGCAACCCGGTGTCCTTTCTTGCCGCCAGTTTTACAGATCCAAAAGCACCATTGCCAATTAGCTGGAATGTATCGTAGTGTTTGGAATATTCTCCTCGAACAGCATCGCTGTTTTCATCTTCCAGCACACCTCTGTCCTGAAGCATTGAATCTTGCAGTTTCAAGTCCTGAAACCCATAGAGTAAGTAAACCCGTAAGTAATTAATATCCATAAGTAGGTGTGAGTAGGTTACTAACGCCAACTTGAACTCTTTCAAAAAAGCCTTTGAAAAATAATAACTTACACTAGCAGAAGCGGGCAGTTCATCAGTTAATGCTTTAGTAGCAATAAAGTCTACTGCCGAGTCGCTGTCACATTCTCTTAAGGTGCTAAATGCTCCTCCAACAGAAAATTTGGGTGCCTCATCGCCACCAACTAAGTCAGATGAGAAACAGTTGCTGGCAGAATAGCACATATTGGGAAACTTTGCTATTTTGGCCAGGGCAGGATGGCCAGAGCCTGATTTCTCAATTCCAGTGTGTCCACTATGCGCATCTTCCTCTTCACTGGAGTTACCCACTTGGTTGAAGCCGTAGTCGTTTGAGCGATCAAAACCCACACAAACATTGAATAGTTTGGGGTTGCTACTGATCTCGACGGCTGTCTGTAATTGAGTCAAAAATGATTTAAAAATGTTTTTATAAACACAACTGGTGCTACTGCATTATTCACCCTATGTATAAAAATATAAAAATTACAAAGTAATTATATAAACCGCTTACCACTTCGATCTTCACAGGTATTTTACAGCCGTCCACATGCTTGACTAAGCCTAAATATGTGCCTGGTAAAATGTCTTGATGACTGGACACCAAAGGGATTTGTCTATTGGAATTTTTATCTCCATTGCTTTGATCTGTCTCTTCTCCTTTAGAGAGTGGAAATTCCATGTCTGATAGTTGAGAACCGGTTGAGGTAGATGAAGCAGAGCCAGAGGAATTTCTGGAATGAGCAGTGGTTGTGGAAGAAGCGGACGATCCTCCACTATCCTCATCTTCTATGGAGTTTCTGCTCCATTGGCACTTGTTGGAGTTGAAGTCTTCGCAGGAGAAATACTTGTCTTCATTGACTCGTTGCTGTTTTTGAGCTTCTTCAAAGTAGTCGTAGAAGTCAGGAATCAGCTCTTTGATATCCTAGAAATAATACTATCAGGTTTTAGAATAGGCTATAAAAATGAGGATGATTTCCACAATTTTTCATGTGATAGGCATGGGATAAACGCTAGATTAAGGGAACATAAATGCAGTTCTTTTTGATTTTATCTCAATTTGTTACCAAGTTTATTGTTACTTTATCTCAATTGTTACTCAATTTGTTGCCCCAACTCTGACGCCGGCACAAGGGCCTCAACTCTGCACCAGAGCGAACCAAAAAAATCGAACCAAAAATAACTGACCATAAGCCCCTGGAGCCCCCTGGAGCCCCAGAGTTGATGCCCTTGTGCCGGCGTCAGAGTTGGGGCCGTGGTGTCTGGATCAGAGCTGAGGTACTACAATAAGGAAACTAAGCCATATAACTAGTGCTGAAGACCAAACCGCAATCTTTACGGATTCCGGTCACCGGAATCCGGTTTCTTCTCAAATATGATATGATGCAAATGGAAAAATTTTCTCTAGCCCTGCGGTCTCTTCTCAAACCCAGCACTTTGAACTAGTTTGATTCCTATATACCCTCTGTATTTTTCAGTGCTTTACTATCATGCTTTTTGATAGCAATATTTTTGGTTCCCTCTGGTACCAGTACCGGAGGGTGGGGGCCTTTGGGCCGGGGGTTTTGGGCCTGTTTTGAGGGGGTTTTAAAGGGGTTTTAGGGGGGTTAGGGCGGGTTTTAGGGGGGTTCAGGGGGTGTTTATGGGGGGTTTTTATGGGAGGGGTTCTAGGCCCCGGGGCTGTAGCATCATGGATGGGATCATCATGGATCAGGAATTGTGATAATCCCGTAAATATCAGTGTTTAAGTCACGTTAATAGACACTAAGTAGGCACCTACCTAAAAAAAACCCCTCTAAACCCCCCTATACCCCCCCTCTAATAGAAGCTATCCATCTAAAAATATTATGTGTAATACGCGCATAATGATAATTATGTGATGCAAAGAAAAAATTTAAAATTAAAAAAATCAAACCCAGCAATTTGAACTCGTTCAATTCTTATATATCCCCTGCGTGTAATCTTTTCTGCACTATCAACTTTTTGGTAGCAATGTTTTTGGTTCGCTCTGGTGCCAGTGCCGGAGTTGAGCCCCTGGTGCTGGCATCAGAGTTGGGGCCGTGGTGCCTGGATCAGAGCTGAGGTACTACAATAAGGAAACTAAGCCATATAACTAGTGCTGGAGACCGAACCGCAATCTTTACGGATTCCGGTCACCAGAATCCGGTTTCTTCTCAAATATGATATGATGCAAAAGGAAAAATTTTCTCTAGCCCTGCGGTCTCTTCTCAAACCCAGCACTTTGAACTAGTTTGATTCCTATATACCCTCTGTATTTCTTAGTGCTTTACTATCATGGTTTTTGATAGCAATATTTTTGGTTCCCTCTGGTACCAGTACCGGAGGGAGGGGCCCTTTGGGCCAGGGGAGTTTAGGGG